>VFSX01000269.1:75000-87500 GCA_016618255.1 Chlamydomonas sp. UWO 241 | reverse complement strand
CACGCCCGCTGCATTTGAGATTGCGGACGCAGCATAGCACAGAATGGTCGACAGTGCGAGTGCAGTGAGGCCCTGCGGGTCCACATCACACAGGGAAAGCGGACAGGGGCAGTGTGTGCATGCGTGTGTCTTTGTGTGTGTGTCTGCGTGTGTGTCTGTGTGTGTGTCTGTGTGTGTCTGCGTGTGTCTGTGTCCGTGTGCGTGTGCGTGTGCGTGTGTGTGTGTGTGTGTTTGTGTGTGTGTATGTGTATGGGTGTGTGTGTGTATGTGTGCGTATGTGTGTGTGTGCGCGTGCGTGCGCGCGTGCGTGTGTGCGTGCATACGTGCGTGCGTGCGTGTGTTAGGCAGAGCGCGTAAAAATGACTGACCTCCAGCACCAGCACCGGCGGCCGCCCAGTGCTCGCGTGCCCCCCACCGCGCTGGGGCGTGCTGTTGCTGCTGCTGCCGTTGCTGCTGCCGCTGCTGCTGCCACTGGCGCTGCTGCCGCTGGTGCTGGTGCTGCTGTTGCTGCCGCTGGAAGTGGGATGGACCCCCACGGCTGCAATGTGTCCTTTACCACCCTCGGCCGGCGCTCCGCTGCTGCCGCGTCCGACTCGCGCCTGCCCATCAGGGCCGTTTCCACTGCTGCTGCTGCCGCCGCTGCCGCTGCCGCTGCTGCTGCTGCTGCTATTGCTGCCGCTAGAAGTGGGATGGAACCCCGCGGCTGCAATGTGTTTTTCACCACCCTCGGCCGGAGCTCCGCTGCTGCCGCAGCCGACTCGCGCCTGCCCATCAGGGCCGCTTTCACTGCTGCTGCTGCTGCTGCTGCTGCTGCGTCTGGGAGTGGAATCGGCCCCCGCTGCTGCTGCTGCTGCTGTTGCTGCTTCGCCACTCTGCGCTGCACCCCCGCTCTGCCCTACGCCGCCCCCGGGCGCGGCCCTGCGGCGTGCGCTGCCACCACTGCTGCTGCCGCTATTGCCGCACGCCTGCACATCAAAACCACTACTGCTGCTGCCACTGCCACTGCTGCTGCTGCCGTTTCCGCTGTCGCCTCGTCCCTGCGCATCTGAGCTGTTGCCACCGCCGCCGCTGCTGCCGCCGCCGCTGCTGGCAGCGCGCGCCGCAGCTGGCACCAACATATGCATTTCCATTGGAGCAGCGGCTGGTATGACTGTTCCGTCGGGCCCCATCGCACTCGCAGTTGCCGCCAGTGTTGGTGCTGCTGGCGGTGGTGAGGTGCCGCTGCCGCTGCTGGCAGCGCGCGCCGTAGCTGGCACCACCGCATGCATTTCCATTGGAGCGGTGGCTGGTATGACCATTCCATCGGGCGCGATGTTCTTGGCGAGCGCGTAGAGAGCGGTGAAATAGAGCGTGAGGATGAGGTCGTCAGCAGCGAGGCCGGCACCTGCCAAAACATAGGAGGGTGTGTGGGGGGGGGGGGAGGGGGGGGGCGTGGTTGTGTGTGTGTACGCATGTTTGGATGTGTGTGTTTTCGGGCGCGAGGTGAAGCGTAGGATGAGGACGTCCGCAGCGAGGCCAGCACCTGCCAAAACGAAGCGGGCGGGGGGGGGCGTGTGCATGGTTGTGTGTTTTGGCGTGTTTGTGTGTGTCGAGTGTGGTGAAATATAGCGTGCGGATGAGGTCATCCGTAGCGAGGCCGGCACCTGCGCGTTTGTGTGTGTGGGGGGGGGGTGCTTCACTGTGGATGCATCCCCTGATTTACCATGTTATGCACAGATTTGAGAGCATGTAATGTATGTTTAGTGACTACTGGTAGACATGCGAGCACACACCACCACACAGTTCTCTCATACAATTACAATTAGGCCCATGCAGTTTTGCAGGCCCACCAAACATGCTGGGCGGCACCCCCAATGAGTCGGTCACAGCCATGTAGTTGAAAGCAGATAACGCAGATACGATAAGAGTGCGTAGATAGTGACCAGGTGACCAGGAGGCCTCCTATGCCAATATATTTTACAGTCTGCGTTCACCTAGCCACCCACCAAACACGCTGGGCGACACCCCCCATGAGTCAGTGGTAGCAGTGTAGTTAATATATAAATAGCTCAGATTTGATCTAGTGCGTGGACAGTGACTACGCGGCCTCCTATGTCGATGCATTATACAGTCTGTGTCCACCTAGCCACCCACCAAACGTGCTGGGCAACACCCCCAAAGAGTTGGTGACAGCTGTCTAGTTTTGTTGTAGATCATGCAGATTTTATCTTCTGCACATGTATAAATATCGCCTAGAAGGCCACCTGATGATGGATTCTACAGTCGTGTGTGACGCACCTAACAGGCAGCGTAACAGGCACCTTACGTCAATGTATTTTAACTCTGTGTCCAGGCCACCCACCAAACACACTGGGTGACACCTCCAAAGACTCAGTCACGGCACTGTAGGTGACATGAAGAGAATTCAGATTTGATTTCCTATGCTCATAGACACTATGCAGCCACCTTTAACAACAACCGCAAGGAACTTATAGTGCCCCTGCCTGCATTCATGTCATCCAAAGACCACCCACCAAACACGCTTGGTGACATCCAAAGACTCAGACACAGCACTGCATGTGACATGAAGAGAATTCAGATTTGATTTCCTATGCTCATAGACACTATGCAGTCACCTATAACAACAACGCAAGGAAATTATAGTGCCCCAGTCTGAATTGCCCCCATCCAAACACCACCCACCAAACACGCTGGGCGACACCCCCAGAGAGTCGGTGACGGCCATGTAGTTGACGGAGCCTCCGATGTGACGTGCCGTTAGAGCGGATGCGATCTTCCAGCCATCGTCTGCGGGTGTGTGCATGCGTGTGTGTGTGTGTGTGTGTGTCGCACACCTCCGCATCGACGTATGCAGCCTCCAAGAGGTGCAGCACCCCGGCTCCGGTAGCCAGCCGCTCGAAGAGAATGGCTACCACTTCATCTGGTCCGGTGGGACCAAACACACCCACGGCGTCGGCGCCCTCCTCTGCCCTGACACCGCCAAGCTCCTCCTCAAAGAGGGCGGCTACGCCGCACTCAGCGACCGCATCCTCGTCCTACGCTTCCGCCCCGCCGGCGCCCCTCCCGTCACCGCAGTCATCGCTTACGCCCCCACAGACGCCGCGGATGACGCAGTCGCCAAGGACGCGTTCTACGAACAACTCCACCGACACGTGCTCACCCAAACCCCCGCAAACGACTTCCTTTTGGTCCTAGGCGATTTCAACGCCAAGATCACAGCGGCATCCCCCGACGCCCACCCGTCGGCGGGCCCGTACGCCTGCCCCCCCCTCACCGCCCCTCCTCCTTCTTCCCTCCCTACTCCCCCCTTGCCGGGTTCCACCACAAACCTGGCATCAGCGACAACGGCCACCGGCTTCTCGACCTGTGTGCCGCCCACAATCTTGCCGTCACCTAACCTCGGCCATCCACTCAGCGGCCAGATCCACCCTTGGCCCCCGTCCACGCGAGGTCCCCATCCACTTCTACCTCCCCCCCGAGACTCTCAAACTCGCCCACGACCTTCAGTCCATGCGTTCCGACAGTACACCGACTGGCAACCGCGACGCCCCCAAGCAGGCGCGCATGACTGCCGAGCTCAAGTCCGCCATCGCACGCGCCACCAACAAGCACTGGGACGATGTCGCTCAACGCGTGCAACACGATTTTGACGGCAACAACCCCCACTCCGCCCACCGCATGCTGTCCAAACTCGTCGACCGCCCCCCTTCCGCCGCCCTCCCTGCCCTCCGTGTCGGCGACCACCTGTGCTTTGGAGCTCAGGCGGTGGCAGACGCGTTTGGATAATATTTCCGTGTCCTCCACACTCCACTCCGCTCGGAAGTCGACGAAGCCACCCTCGCCTCCCACCTCATCTTCACACCCACCACCCCCGCACCGCCCCCGTCTCCCTCCCCCTCCTCCTCCTACACTACCCCCGCTCCGCCTCAGTCCCCTCCCTCCCCCCCTCCACTCCGTCCCCCCCTCCCGCCTCCCCCATTCCCCCCCTCCCTCCCTTTCCCCCTCCCCCTCCCCCTTCCCCCTTCCCCTCCCCTCCCCGTTCCCCCTCCCCCCCCCTCCTCCTCCTTCCCACGTCCCCTCCCTCCCTCCCTTCTCTCCTCCCCGTCCCCCTTTCGCCGCCTCCCTTCCTCCCCTCCTCCCCCCCCTTGCCTCCCCTCCCTCTCTGAGCGAGGTGGTCTCCGCGATCAAATCCCTCAGAAACTCTGCCCCCGGCTCTGACGACATCACCTCCCCCCTCCTCAAACACGGCGGCACCGCAACCGCAACCGCCCTCCACCAGATCATCCTTACCTGTTGGAACACCACCTCCATCCCCGCCGCGAGGAACCAAGCAGACATCTGCCCCCTCTACAAGGGCGCATCCTCGGGCCCACCCAGGCGCAGCAAGTCCTACCGCGGCATCTCCTTCCTGCCCGTCGCTGGCAAGGTCTACACTCACATCCTCCTCAACCGCCTCAAGCTCCAGCTGGAGCCCACCCTTCTGTCCGGGCCGTGGCACCTCCGATGCCATCTTCACCCTACGACGCCTCCAAGAGGAGTCACACCGCGCCCGCACCCCCCTCCATGTGGCTTACGTCGACCTGTCCAAGGCGTTCGACAGTGTCAACCACGCCGCCCTTTGGAAAACCCTCCTCCACCGCGGCGCGCACCCTGCCCTCCTCGCACGCATCGAAAGCCTCTACTCTGGTGCCACCGCCAGAGCCCGAGTCAACGGTGCATACTCCGCCCCTTTCCCTCTCAAAGCTGGCGTCAAGCAAGGCTGCCCCCTCTCCCCCCTCCTCTTCAATGTCTACATCGACACAGTTGTCCGGTCCCTGATTGCCCAGCTCCCCAACGCTGGCATTCAAATTGGCTACATGATCGACGGAAAACTGTACACCCCTGAGTCCCGCAAGGACTTTTTTACCACCATCCTCCCCCTCCTTCTCTACGCCGACGACATCGCCCTGCTCGCCCCCTCCGAGGAAGACCTCCGCACCATGCTCACCCTCCTCGACCGCATCTGTTCAGACCTGGCCCTTGCGATCAACTACGACAAAACCGTGGCACAATCCCTCGGCCACCCTTCTGCCCACACCGTCCCCTCCGCCCCTATCACCATCCCCTCCAACTCCTCATCTACCCCCCACCTGGTCCACTCCACCTCCAAGTTCAAATACCTGGGAAGTATTCTGTCCTCCCCCGCCGCCCCTTTTGATGACGCTCCCAACACGTCTGATTCCGACATCCTCGACTCAGAGATCTCACGCCGGATCGGAAGTGCCTGGTACGCCTTCAACCGTCTCACTCCCGGTTCTGGAACTCCAACTCAATCTCTCCCACTACCAAGATCCACCTCTACAACGCCTTTGTGATCTCTGCCCTACTGTATGGCTGCCAGACATGGACGTTGAACAAGGCCCACATCCACCAACTTGAAGTAACCCACAACCGTTTCCTCCGCCTCATCAAGGGCATCCCTCCTCACACCACAGAGCACACCTCCACCACCACGACGCATGCCTCCCCCCCCTGTACGTTCCCCATCATTGACACGATCAACAAGCACCGTGCTACGTTCATCGGCTCCCTCATCCGCCGCCTCCCACCTCCCCCGTCGCCCCGCCCCTCCATCTCCACACACCCGCCCGTCCCTTCTCCCCCCCCACTCCCTCCCGACATCATATACCCCCCACTGCCGCCCTTTTCGCGTACCGCCGACCGGACATGACTTCGCTCTATGCCGGCGGCGCCATCACATCCTACCGGCTCAGCGCCGGCGACTTTTTCGCCCACTCCGTCAAGTTCCGTTCCTCCGCAAACACCCACTTTTCCAACTTCAAACGCGACATCTCCAAGCACCCCGAGTTCATGGACCTCTTGTCCAAGCGAGTCACCCCGAGTGGATCCTCTTAGCGAGATTTCCACAACTGTGGAGGTCAATCTGCCGAGACCTAGTTAAACTCAGTCGAAGCGGAGTGACGAACACAGCCGTCAGTGACCCGCATTTGCCCCTTTCCCCCACTGCTTTTTGAATGAGGTTATTCACCCTCTTGTTGGCGCACGGTTGGTCACCCGCCTCCAAATGGAATCTCCTCAATAATGACCAGAAACAGCCTATCTAGGTCTGCCGTGCAGAGTTCTCTGTATGCCAAAGCTAGAGGACACTTTGTCAAGGATTTTCAGCACAAGCGCCAACTGAGCTGGGTCATGCGAGAACAAACATAAATCGTCGGCATCCATCAGCGTTACTATGCGCTCAACCGACGACGACAACACAGAGCCGCCGGCTCGGGTCACGACTGACATGCCAGCCCCCTCTGGCATCATGTCTGGCGCCTTTTTCACTATGTGGTCAATAAAAACATTGAACAACACAGGAGCAATGACGCACCCCTGTCGCACACCAGACGACACGGGGAATGCGTGCCCTTTACACTTTACACGAAAACATTTAACCACTTCGTGACCCACCGCCAATGAAGCGCCCAAGCGGCATGAGAACGTATGCGAGGGTTGTCCCAGCGACGGTGGTAGCAGCACCCAAGAGGAACGCCGGAAGCTGCAGAGGTGTGTGTGTGTGTGTGTGTCTGTGTGTGTGTGTGTGTGTGTGTGTATCCAGCGACAGTGGCCGAAGCAGCCAGAAGGAACGCTGGAAGCTGCAGAGGAATGTGTGTGTGTGTGTGAATGTGTGTGTTGCAGTAACCAGAAAGAATGGAGGCTACACACAGGTGTGTGTGTGAGTGTGTGTGTGCGTGCGTGTGTGCATGTGTGTGTGTGTGTGTGTGTGTGTGTGTCCAGCAACAGTGGTTGCAGCAACCAGAAGCTACGCTGGCAGCTACAAACATGTGTGTGTGTGTGTGTGCGTGTGTGTGTGTCTGCCCGTCGCTGGCAAGGTCTACACTCACATCCTCCTCAACCGCCTCCAGCTCCAGCTGGAGCCCACCCTCCACACTTCCCAGTTCGGCTTCCGTCCGGGCCGTGGCACCTTCGATGCCATCTTCACCCTACGACGCCTCCAAGAGGAGTCACACCGCGCCCACGCCCCCCTCCATGTTGCTTACGTCGACCTGTCCAAGGCGTTCGACAGTGTCAACCACGCCGCCCTTTGGAAAACCCTCCTCCACCGCGGCGCGCACCCTGCCCTCCTCGCACGCATCGAAAGCCTCTACTCTGGTGCCACCGCCAGAGCCCGAGTCAACGGTGCATACTCCGCCCCTTTCCCTCTCAAAGCTGGCGTCAAGCAAGGCTGCCCCCTCTCCCCCCTCCTCTTCAATGTCTACATCGACACAGTTGTCCGGTCCCTGATTGCCCAGCTCCCCAACGCTGGCATTCAAATTGGCTACATGATTGACGGAAAACTGCACACCCCTGAGTCCCGCAAGGACTTTTTTTACCACCATCCTCCCCCTCCTTCTCTACGCCGACGACCTCGCCCTGCTCGCCCCCTCCGAGGAAGACCTCCGCACCATGCTCACCCTCCTCGACCGCATCTGTTCAGACCTGGCCCTTGCGATCAACTACGACAAAACCGTGGCACAATCCCTCGGCCACCCTTCTGCCCACACCGTCCCCTCCGCCCCTATCACCATCCCCTCCAACTCCTCATCTACCCCCCACCTGGTCCACTCCACCTCCAAGTTCAAATACCTGGGAAGTATTCTGTCCTCCCCCGCCGCCCCTTCTGATGACGCTCCCAACACGTCTGATTCCGACATCCTCGACTCAGAGATCTCACGCCGGATCGGAAGTGCCTGGTACGCCTTCAACCGTCTCACTCCCCGGTTCTGGAACTCCAACTCAATCTCTCCCACTACCAAGATCCACCTCTACAACGCCTTTGTGATCTCTGCCCTACTGTATGGCTGCCAGACATGGACGTTGAACAAGGCCCACATCCACCGACTTGAAGTAACCCACAACCGCTTCCTCCGCCTCATCAAGGGCATCCCTCCTCACACCACAGAGCACACCTCCACCACCACGATGCATGCCTCCCCCCCCTGTACGTTCCCCATCATCGACACGATCAACAAGCACCGTGCTACGTTCATCGGCTCCCTCATCCGCCGCCTCCCACCTCCCCCGTCCCCCCGCCCCTCCATCTCCACACACCCGCCCGTCCCTTCTCCCCCCCACTCCCTCCCGACATCATATACCCCCCCCACTGCCGCCCTTTTCGCGTACCGCCGACCGGACATGACTTCGCTCTATGTCGGAGGCGCCATCACATCCTACCGGCTCAGCGCCGGCGACTTTTTTTGCCCACTCCGTCAAGTTCCGTTCCTCCGCAAACACCCACTTTTCCAACTTCAAACGCGACATCTCCAAGCACCCCGAGTTCATGGACCTCTTGTCCAAGCGAGTCACCCCCGAGTGGATCCTCTTAGCGAGATTTCCACAACTGTGGAGGTCAATCTGCCGAGACCTAGTTTAAACTCAGTCGAAGCGGAGTGACGAACACAGCCGTCAGTGACCCGCATTTGCCCCTTTCCCCCACTGCTTTTTGAATGAGGTTATTCACCCTCTTGTTGGCGCACGGTTGGTCACCCGCCTCCAAATGGAATCTCCTCAATGATGACCAGAAACAGCCTATCTAGGTCTGCCGTGCAGAGTTCTCTGTAACGATCTCTCTCTCTCTCTCTGTGTGTGTGCGTATGTGTGTGTGTGTTGCAGTACCCAGAAAGAATGCCGGAAGCTGAACAAATGGGTGGAGTTGTGTGTGTGTGTGTGTGTGTGTGTGTGTTGTCCCAGCAACAGTGGTCACAGCACCCAGCAGGAGCGCCAGAAGATGCACACAGATGTGTGTGTGTGTGTGTGTGTGTGTGTGTGTGCGCGCGTGTGTGTGTGTGTGTGTGTGTGTGTGTGTGTGCGTGTGTGTGCGTGTGTGTGTGCATGTGTGCGTGTTCATGTGTGCGTGTGTGCACGTGTGTGTGTGTGTGTGTGTGCCCAGCAACAGTGGTTGCAGCATCCAGAAGGAACGCTGGAAGCTACCCAGGTGTGTGTGTGACTCCCTGGCCCACTCCCACTCCCTGGGCGGCCCACTCCCACTCCCTGGGCGGCCCACTCCCACTCCCTGGGCGGCCCACTCCCACTCCCTGGGCGGCCCACACCCACTCCCTGGGCGGCCCACTCCCACTCCCTGGGCGGCCCACTCCCTGGGCGGCCGCGGTCGCGAGTCACGGCGGTCGGCCCATGTGAGTCGCCGTCGCCCATCCCCCCTCATCGCCCCGCCCCCCCCCGTCGACTGCCGCCTATGTACTGCGGCCCACCCTGGACTATCCACCATCGTCACCGCCCGAAGGGGGCAGCCTCAGCGAGCCGAGCAACCTCTTCCACAGTCCCAATCCTTATCCTGTCGCAGAGCCAGTCCCATGCCCTCGCCAGCGCCGAACAGCTCCTCGGCAGACTGTCGACCGCATCATGGACCGCCCCGCCACCGCCTGACGCCGAGCAGATTCTTGGCCGCGACCCACTGCGGCGCCACGACACCATGCACCACAGAGAACCTCACCTTGCCATGATCCCCCCTTCAGCACCCTTCACTCCCCCTGGCACGCTCCAAACTACACAGTCCAACTCTTCCCCACCGTCACCCACCCACAGTCGACCACCCACCCACGCTTTCACCCCCACATGGAGCTCGCCGTCCCATGTGCGCGCCATGCAGGCCCATGCACCCCCGCCCCATGCACCTCCCCAGCCCCCCCGCGCACGCTGACCCCATGCTGGCAATCCAGGCTGGCAATCCCTCCTCACCCCCCCCCCCCATCCGTGAGCGCACACGCGCACGCGCACTCCCCCCTAGCCTCCCACGCCTCCTCCGACCCCTCCCAACCCCCCTCCCTCTCCCCCCTCGCCTCCCACGCCTCCTCCGATCCCTCCCACGCCTCCTTTGATCCCCCCACGCCCCCCCTGATCCCTCCCATGCCTCCCCTGATCCTTCCCACGTCTCCTCCGATACCCCTGATGAACCCTCACCTGACCCCCCCGATGCCTCATCTGACCCCTCCCACGCCCCTTCCAACCCCCCTTTCCCGTCTACCGAGCCCCTATCCCAGGCCCGCCTGCCTTCGTCCGTCGCGCATCGAGTTCATCGGTCCAAGGAGCTGATCCGACGTCCTCATGGCCTGCCCAACGAAAACTCAGTCTAGTAGGCCGCGGCCGAACGGATCTAGTAGTTGCGGCGACGTTTACATTGCACGACGGACAACCCCGACTATCGCCCATGGAATTAATCGGCCCATGGGGAGATGATACGCTGCGATTGAAGTTGAAGTTGGTTGGCCAGAGTGGCAACCCAAGTTGTAGTTGGTTGGCCAGAGTGGCAACCCTAGTTGAAGTTGGTTGGCCAGAGTGGCAGCCCCCCCCAGACCCCCCCAAACCAAGGATACTATCCACTCGATTCAGGCGCTGGTCGGTCACCCGCTATTCGAAAGACATCCCAGTGCACGGGTCAGACTTCGTAACAATTGCTGGGGTGTATTGCTGTTAGTAGTACAGGCATTGCCGGTGCATGCGGACGGCCTCATGTAACGCTTGGTTGGTTGGTTGGTTGGTTGTGTGTGTGTGTGTATGTTGCAGTACCCAGAAAGAATGTCGGAAGCTGGACAAAGGTGCGTGTGTGTGTGTGTGTGCGTGTGTGTGCGCGCATGTGTGTGTGTGTGCGTGTCCAGTGACAGTGGCCGAAGCACCCAGAAGGAACGCCGAAAGCTGTACACAGGTGTGTATGTGTGTGTGGGTGTGGGTGTGTCTCTCCCCAGCTTCCTCGTATCTCGAACGATGCTCCGCACGTTCGTGTGTAACAGGCCCTTCTTACCGTCTTATCTCATCGTGGCATAAGCACAGGTTATGTTTGCTGGAAAGCCGATATCATTGTAACATAAGCTGCTGCAACTTGCTTGCTTGCACAGCCTACTAAAGCCTGCTTAAGCCTGCTAATAGAGATGGATACCTCACCAGCTTCCCTTTGTCGCGCACAACGCGCCGCCTTTCTAATCTCTCCATAAGAACAGCCTTGCTGAATCCGAATTGAAGCCTGACAGTAACAGTAACACGGGGTTTCCAGCTGAGCAGGCTACTCTTCTACTAGAGACACCCGCCGATACTCCAGCACACTGAAGTACTAGAGTACCGCCGGCTGAAGCCTTGGCCTCTATTAAAGCTCGAAATAGCCTCCGAATCGAAATTCTATACAGGCGGGCGCCGCACCAGCTTCCCCGTGTCGCGCACGATGCTCCGCAGGTTTGCCGACAGCAGCAGCATGGGGATCGCGAGGGGGAGCAGGTACCTGCGGACAACACGCGCTTGAGTTTGTATTTTGAATTTGAAAGGGTTGAGGGATTGGACCATATGGTTCTGGTAGGTGTGGCAGAACTTGGGACGCAAGTTTCCTGGTAGCAGCAGCATGGAGATCGCGAACAGGCAGGCAGGCAGGCAGGCAACAGAGAGCTTCCTAGTTATGCTGGGACTGCTGCATTGGACTGTTATATAGACAGACTGCATTGGACTGTTATATAGGCAGACTGCATTGGACTGTTATATAGGCAGACTGCATTGGACTGTTATACAGGCAGACTGCATTGGACTGTTACATAGGCATAGGCAGAAGCAGCACACAGTGCACACAGCCGCCCTTCCGCCCACACGTCATCGACGCCTGCCCATGCGCCCACTGATGCACAGACCGACACCGACGCACACATGATGGCAGATGGCAGGGAGGGGTCGAATTTCGACACCTGGCGGCCTTTTCACTCAACCGCATTTTATTACGCAAAGTGAACTGCGGGGGCGAATCGTGGGAAATTCAACGATTCCCACACTTTTCCGTGGAAAAAACTCCTGCGAGGGCAGCTCGACGTGTTCCTCCTATGTTGCGGGGGCAAACAGGACCGACTTGGTTTCCTTAATGACACCACTGCTCTCCAACGCCCGCCATATGAGCAAAAAATTACCTCTTTTGGGGCCGCCCATCAGTCATACCGCACATCCACGGAAGAAAATCAGACCACACTGGCGCCCGTCTCGACTCTCACTTGTACACAACATGCAGCTCTGGCGCCATGGGTGGCAGCACCCCTGTGTTTGCAAACAGCATGCCGATGAGGGTGGCGACGAGTGCGCTGCGTGGGGGCGGCAGCATGTGCTGGTGGGTCAGTGCAAGGACCCCTGGTGTTCGTAGTCAACTCATGACAGCTTACAGTCGCACCGTCACACACCGCGTCAATGCTGCCTCGCGCGATTCGTATGCCCAGCGCGCCTGCCGTCACGCGTCAACACATGCGTGTGCAGCCTGTTTGCAAGTCTAGCTGGTCACCACCGATGACGCTCACCCGCTCAGCTCCTTGCACACAAGCGTGCGCTCGCTCCACATGCCGAGCGCCCCAGCAGTCGCGAGCGCAGCAAACACGCCCCACGTGCCAGACACGGGCAGCAGGGGTGGCAGGCACAGGCCCAGCGCAGCAGAGGCGGCAGGCTCCGCCGCCACTGCTGCCACCGCCGCCGCTGCTGCTGCTGCC
>VFSX01000269.1:37500-67500 GCA_016618255.1 Chlamydomonas sp. UWO 241 | reverse complement strand
ACAACAACAACAACAACAACGACAACAACAACACGATGGCTCCCAAGGTCCCTAGCATCGAGGAGCCCTACCATTTCAACAGATGCATACACGCCCGAGCATTTGATCGTCAACAGCGCACACAAACGCACGCACGCATACCCTCACACACACACACACACACATCCAAGGTCCCTTCTATCGAGGAGGCGTGCCGTTTCAGCAACGCGTACGCGCCGGAGCACCTGATTGTCAACGTGCGGGACTGCGAGGCGCTGTTGCCTCACCTCGACAATGCGGGTGGGTACAGTCTTATGGTAGGCTGGCGCGCTGCGTGGCCTTGCGAGCTCTACTAGTAGAGCTCCCCTAGACGTGTAGTCTAGGCCTTAACTCACGCCCCGGGGTCCTCCGGGCGCGTACATGTGAAAACTGTGAAAACTACAGTCTAATGGATGGAACTTAGTCTCTAAATTACTTAATAAGGCATCCCCATGTAAGGAGATTTCAAGGTCTGGGACGAGACCCACATTAACAACCTGGTCGCCAACGCGGGGGACTGGGAGGCGCTGTTGCCACAGCTCGACAGTGCGGGTGGGTGCGGTCGATGGCGTGGTCGTTGTCGCCTTTCGTTGTTTTGACGCCTAAACTCGCGGATTTTGTCAATTTACATCAGCTAGTTGTCCCTCGGGGGGCGTTAAGAACATCACTGGTAGCCCGCCATGCAACCACGCAACCATGCAACCATGCAACCATGCACCCCCACCCCCACCCCATGCAACCGTGCAACCATGCAGCCATGCAGGCTAGCCTGCCCACTGTACGGCCAGGCTGCCTTGCTGAGACTCCAATAGCATCTCCACCAGTGGTTTTGTTTCCAGGATTTTTTATTGCCTTCTGGAGCCGTTTGACGAAAGATCTGGCTCCATGGCTCCCAAATCCGGCTCCTCGTGGGCAGCAGCAGCGCAGCCTCCAACATATGGTGAGACGCAATGCTCCACCCCTCCGTACGGGACGACACAATCCCTGGCTACTCCGAAACCAAAAACACCCATCTCCAGTGCACCACCACCACTACCGCCCTTTGCGCAGGCTCCATCTTCATGAGGCAGTGGACGCCCGAGAGTGTGGGCGACTACGCAAGGGGGACCAACCACGTGCTGCACACACACACACACACACGCACACGCAGGCTCCATCTTCATGGGGCAGTGGACGCCAGAGAGTGTGGGCGACTACGCAAGTGGGACCAACCACGTGCTGCCGACCTACGGCTACTCGCGCATGTACAGGTGTGTAGCTGGCAAACCTTACCCAGACCCTAACCTTTAAGCATGCTCTTGGTTAGTGACAGGTATGAATTACCTGATGGGTTTTGAACTCCATTGTGTCCACACTGATGGGTGATGGAATCCACACGTTCCACACCCCTGGGCCTCCCACAAGTTGAGCTTTCGACAGAGAGCACAATCCCTGAGGCGCACAACGCCTGAGGCGCGTATGATCGCCTCAGGCGGTCATAACGCCCGAGGCGATCAGGGGCGCGCCTCTGTTTCCCTTATGGGCGCCACTGGCGGGTTTATTAGGGTGTGTGTGGGTGACCTACTGCTGCCGACCTACGGCTACTCGCGCATGCACAGGTTGGGGGTTCAACCTTCAGGGTTCAAGGTTTCAGGATTAAGGTCGCAGGGTTCATAGGGTTTATAATTGTCACTTTCACTGTCTACCTGCCCGCCCTCAAGCTTTCTCTCAACCCCAAACCAGCTACCGACCTAGACGGATGCTCGCTGCTTCTGGCGGCACGCGCTCCGGGGGGCACCCTGCCCTACCCCCCCCCCCCACATACATTCGACTCCCTTTCCTCCCCGCAGACACACATGCTCAGCGGCGTCCCCGTCGAGTCCTTTGTAGACAAGATGACCGTCCAGGGCCCCACACACACACACACAGACACGCACGCACGTGCACACACACACACACACACACACACACACAGCGGTGTTTCCCTCGAGTCCTTCCAGAAGAAGATGACCGTCCAGAGCCTCACATTCGAGGGGCTACAGCTGCTCGGGCCGAGTGTGGCGAAGATGGCAGAGATCGAGGGACTGGACGCGCACCGGCGCGCGGTCACGCTGCGCCTGGGCATGGAATAGACAGGAGGCAGCATGCAGTGCATGCCATGCACGATGTTCGGTCCATGCCAGTGCGTGCGCCGAGCGTGGTTTTATGCGCACCAAATATGGTGTCCATTAGACTGTAAAATCGAGCGTCACCAGCACCAGTGATTCCCATGCGAGCCGTATATCGCTCCGGGCCGGATTTCCCATTTCCCAGAAAACCACATGACGCTTTGTGGGAGAGGGCGCAGAGGGGTGCGTTGGAAAGGTATCGCCGAGGGAGAAAATTCCTCACCTCTTCGGTGCACACCTAGCTCGCCCGTGTACTACCTCGGCGCCCTATCAGCGCCTCCTGGACTGGCCGACCGTGCGCCAGCCTGGCAGGGAGCTCGACGCCACCACCTACTCGTGGGACATTCATGCCGTAGTTCAGATCCACAAGCTCTGTGACCAGGGTTTTGGCGTGATCTGGATTTACGACATGATCTGGCTTGGTCTGCATGCAGTAGTCACGCTTTGCCTTCCCGCCTAATTAAGTCTGAAAATGCCCCGGAAAGGCTCCGTAAACGTGAAATTAAGTCCGAAAACGCCCCGCACAGGTCAAAAAAAATCCCTGCAGGATCAAACCCGGATCAATGCTCTTCAGGCCCCGCAAAAAGTCGCCGTGAAGGCTGTGCAAAGACAATTAAGTCGAAAACAGCCCCACAAAGGCCTAAAATTCCAAATAAAGAGGGCCTTTAGTGGACCCCCCGTGAAGGCTAAGCGTACGAGATGCGAAGGGCGCGACCAGGCTGTGGGTGATGGGTGGTGCTGCACCATCCCTCCGGGCCCCACAGCAGCGGCGCGCGCCACCGCGGGCAACATCGAGATACCCAACTTGTGCACTGTCCGTAATGCAGGCCCGAGAACTGCTCTTTGGTTGGTCTTGAGCAGACTGCAGAGTCACGGTAGTGAGTTCCGACAGCGGTGCGTGCTCGTGCACCAGCGTGTGTGTGTGTGTGTGTGTGTGTGTGTGTGCGTGTGTGTGTGTGTGTGTGTGTGTGCGTGTGTGCGTGTGTGTGCGTGTGTGATGTGGTGTGTGATGTGCAAGCGTCCTGTCGGTCTTTCATATCAGCACTGCACAGTTTGTGAGAGGGGAGGGGAGTCGCTCCCTTGTACGAGCGTCCGCAACAGCACATGCCGGGGGTGCAAGTATGAGCTGCCCTCCAGTGCTCTCCCTGCAATCCGGGCGCTCAATCCCCAAAGCCTTAGCCCTGCACTTTTGAACCCCGACCCCCAGAAGGGTTGACAGCCTGCCTTGGACATAGTGTAACTTACTAGGCCTGTCACAGCTGCAGGAATGCCGTAAATCCTCCCTGGTTGCGCTGTTACTGCTGCCTGGCTGCAAGGAGACCAACAGGCAGACCTGCGGGAGGCTGCAGCCATGCAGCAGCCAACACGGCGGAGGGCTCGGCAGCAGCGATCGCCCCGGCGGTGGCCAGCACAGCCCAGCACAGCACAGCAATGACCCCATCGGTGTTCATCACACGAGCGATCGCCTCAATGGTCTGTCATCGCAGCCGCACACACCCCCGAGCCTCCCCCCAATCCTCAGTGCTGCTGTGAAAAAGGTCGGAGTCGAGGCATTGGCTTGGCGTACAAGCGTATTACACCGTGCTCGGCGCGTAGTGCCAAAGCACCTTACTGATCAGGTTGGCTACTGGTCAAAGGTGACCCGCACTCTGTTGGGGTATGACGCAACACAGCAGAGTTACCAGGTCAATAGCGGCGGCATAGGCCCGTTGAAGCGGGAATCCGAAAAACACGTGTCACCGAAAACACGTGTCACCGATACGTGCAGTGCGTTCAATTGGAGAGCGATAGTGCGAGGGAGACGTGCTCATCGTCATTATTGAGTCCCCGCCCCGGGCTCCACGGCTCGCGGCTTGTGGGGCGTGTGGTAAGGGGCAGTGGGCTGGCGACCTGCGCGGCCCTACGATTCCCGTAATCCGCACCCCGGGGATCTTGAGCAGGGAGGGTCAGGGAAAGGAAGGGCAATCGCCAATTCTTATCATCAGCAACGGCGAAAACACGCCCAAGCCCTTGCGTCGCCAAAGCACCTGACAGCCTCGACCCTAAAAAACTCCACAACCCTGATACAATCGACCCCCACCCACCCACCCACCCAGCACTTGTGTCGCCGTTTGTCACCCCCCCCAAATGTTAACGCGAATACCTCGTTGAATCTCTCTGCAAACGTGCAAATTCACGTGTCTGCAAATGCCCCTGATACAATAGAGGGCATTTGCGCAGACACATGCATTCGCAGACACAATGGACGCGCCATGCAGCTTCGTTGTGTTCGTGCGTTTCAACACCACCGCTGCGCCACGGGCAGTGCACACGCCCGCGGCGCCGATTGGCCACAACATCGGTCGTGCTCCATGTCTCACAGAGCACTAGGGGCACTTGTGTGCAATCACAGCACAGGGCGGTGGTGCTCCCATGCCCTACAGCGTTGCTCCATGCCCCACAGCACATATGACATCTGTTGTGTTGATTGGCCACGCCAGCGGTGGTGCCCCACACAGCACAGATCTGGAGTGTCGGTTGACCACACAGCGACGGTGCTCCATGCCCCACGGGGCACAGCACATGGCTGAGCCCAACGCCCCACAGCAGTCGCCGCTCAATGCCCCGCAGCACAGAGCTGTAATGTCGGATGACCACACAGCGACGGTGCTCCATGCCCCACGGGGCACAGCACATGGCTGAGCTCCACGCCCGACGGCGGGTGACGCTTTCTGCCTGCCAGCGGCACATGCGACACCAGTGTGAAAATCACCACCGAGTCTCCATGGCCGTAAAATCACCGTCCACCCACGCATACCGCGCGTGGCTACTTCCCCGCAGCACACAGGACGCAGGGAGCGGTGCCGATGTGCCCACGCCCAACCATCGAGTGATGTGATGACCGCCGACGCTCCATTGCCCCAAGCATGTGATCGTCCAAAGACTCAGACTGAAGACCACGCGCGGCTGCTTCCCCGCAGCACAGAAGACGCAGGGCGCGGTGCCGATGTGCCCAATCACGGCACCATCCACCCACTGCGACGCAAACCACGCCACATTTCGATGCCACAAGCCCACGCCACGCCACACAGACAGCAGTGTGTGTGTGTGTGTGTGTGTGTGCACCACCGACGCCCCATCGAACCAAGCGATCGCGATCGTCCAAAGATGCAAGACTGAACACCACGCGGGGCTGCTTTCCCGCAGCACAGACGAGGCAGGGAGCGGTGCCGATGTACCCACGCCCCACCAGCGAGCAGTGTGCTCACCGCCGACGCTCCATCAACGCAATGACGTGAGCGTCCAAAGACTCAGACTGAAGACCACGCGCGGCTCCTTCCCCGCAGCACAGACGAGGCAGGGAGCGGTGCCTATGTGCCCAGGCCCCACCAGCAAGTGATGTGATGACCACCGGCGCTCCATCGACCCAATCCCGCGATCGTCCAAAGATGCAAGACTGAACACCACGCGGGGCTGCTTCCCCGCAGCACACAGGAGGCAGGTAGCGGTGCCGATGTGCCCACGCCCTACCAGCGAGCGGTGTGCTCACCACCGATTCTCCATCGACACAAGCACGTCATCATCCACCCATTCCCACTCGTCCCACGGAGGCTGCTTCTCGATCGCTGCTGCTCCCAGCTTTGGGGCGAGCTCATCCACGCCCTGCGTGTGTATGTGTGTGTGTGTGTGTATGCGTGTGTGTGTGTGTGTGTGTATGCGTGTGTGTGTGCGTGTGTGTGTGTGTATGCGTGTGTGTGTGTGTGTGTGTGTGTGCTGCTCCCAGCTTTGGGGCAAGCTCGTCCACACCCTGCGTGTGTGTGTGTGTATGCGTGTGCTGCTGCTCCCAGCTTTGGGGCGAGCTCGTCCACGCCCTGCGTGTGTGTGTGTGTGCTGCTGCTCCCAGCTTTGGGGCGAGCTCGTCCACGCCCTGCGTGTGTGTGTGTGCGTGTGTGTGTGTGAGTGTGTGCTGCTCCCAGCTTTGGGGCGAGCTCGTCCACACCCTGCGTGTGTGCGTGTGTGTGTGTGTGTGTGCTGCTGCTCCCAGCTTTGGGGCGAGCTCGTCTACGCCCTGCGTGTGTGTGTATGCATGTGTGTGTGCGTGTGTGTGTGTGCTGCTGCTCCCAGCTTTGGGGCGAGCTCATCCACGCCCTGCGTGTGTGTGTGTGTGTGTGTGTGTGTGTGTGTGTGTGTGTGTGTGTGCTGCCGCCCCCAGCTTTCGCGCGACCACGCCCTGTGTGTGTGTGAGAGAGAGAGAGAGAGGGAGAGAGAGGGGGAGAAAGAGAGAAAGAGAGGGGGAGGGAGAGAAAGGGAGGCGGAGAGAGGGGGAGAGAGAGAGAGGGAGAGAGAAAGACAGAGAGAGAGAGAGAGGAGAGAGAGAGAGAGAGATGGTGCGCGAGGGAGGGAGCGATAGAAAGGGAGGGGTCAAGAGAGAGAGAGAGAGACAGAGCAACAGAGTCGAGCGGTTGTTGCGGCTTTTTGCAGGGTCGTTCCAATCACCCCCACCCCTCCCCACCCCAACACGGAGCACGTTCTCACACTTCTGTCCCCTACCTGAAAGTTGTCAAAGTTGGACGTGTCGAGCGGGTTCCGAACTTTCGGCTTGAACGGCGCCTTGCCCTTCTTCGTGGCGAGCGTCTGCGGGTGTCAGAGAGGGTTCAAGGAAAGTAAAGCAGCAAAGTAAAGCAGCAAGATGGTAAAGCAGCAGGATGGTAAAGCAGCAGTCGGTTCAGGGCTTGTTTAGGTTTTGTGTGGTGCGCACGTTCGGCTTGAACGGGGCCTTTTCCCCTTCGTCGCGAGCGCTTGCGGTTGTCAGGGTTAGTTTCAGGGTTAGTTTCAGGAGTAGTTTCAGAACTGTTTAAGGGGTGGTTTAGCAGTCGTGATGGGGTGGTTTAGGGTACTGTGGTGCACAGCAAACGCGGCCTCGCCCTTCTTCGTCACAAGCGCCTGCGGGGGTAGTTCCAGGGGTAGTTCCTTAAAGTGAAGGGTGAAGGGGTGGTGAAGGGGTGGTTTATTTAGGGGTGGTTTTTGGGTGGTGGAGGGTGCTGTACACAGCCGGGATTTCAGACACATGCCTGTGAACAGACAATAAAGAACATTGACAAGGACATCAAACCGCAAGCCCACCTCCCAATCGACGGATGCGTCTTGGTGCTTTTCGATGCCTGCCCCTCCCCGCCCCTGCCCCCCCCAAAACATTGTATTTTTCGGCCGTGCACAGCCGGGCTTTCAGGCACATGGCAGGGAACAGACGGTAAAACACACCGACAAGGACATCAAACCACAAGCCCACCTTCCAGTCAACCGATGCAAAGAACGGGTGCGACTTGATGTCCTCGATTCCCGCGGGGCCAGACCCCAGCCGCTTGTCGGGGTTGACCTGATGTGTGTGTGTGTGTGTGTGTGTGTGTGTGTGTGCGTTTACGAGCGCTTGTGTGTGTGTGTGTGTGTGTGCACGCGCGTGCGTGCATGTGTGTGTGTGTGCGTGTGTGCGTGTGTGTGTGTGTGTGTGTGTGTGTGTGTGTGTGTGCCTTGATGTCCTCGATTCCCGCGGGACCAGACCCCAGCCGCTTGTTGGGGTTCACCTGATGTGTGTGTGTGTGTTTTGCGAGCGCGCGAGAGCGTGTGTGTTTCTTGATGCAGCCACGGCCAGACCCCAACCCCGCTTGAGCGTGTGTGTGTGAGTGTGTGTGTGTTTGTGTGTGTGTGCGTGCGTGTGTGTGTGTGTGTGTGTGTTTCCTCAATTCCCGCCAGACCCCAGCCGCTTGTCGGGGTTGACCTGCCCAGGCAGTGTGTGTGTGTGTGTGCATATGTGCGTGCGTGTGTCAGGTTGATGCTACTGTGGCTGCTTCCCCCCCCACACCGCCACAAACACACACACGCACACACACACACACACACAAACGAAAAAGCGACAAGAGAGAACTCGTACACACACGCACGCACACGCACACACACACGCACACACGCACACACGCACAAAAACCTGCAGCAGCTTAAAGATCACGTCTGATGCCGTGTCGCTGATGAAGTTGGGAACGAAGAAGCGGCCAGAGAGCGCGCGCCGGAAGGTGTCCCACGGATCACCTGGCGTGTGTGTATGAGGGGAGGGGGGGGGGGCGTCGTGTGTGCGTGTGCGCGCGCGTGTGCATAGACAAGGTGCGAGCAATTTTGGCACACAGCAGCGGCAAGAGAGTGCACGCCGGTCAGTTGCGCACACTACCGAATGCAGGCTCGGGGCAGGCAGGATAACCCGCAACAATCTGCAGGTGTCGCTGCCCTGCAACCGTTGGACATTTGAAAGTCGAACGACTCCCCCCCAATGCACACACCTGTCAGCGACTTGAACGGCGGGTCCCCAACCAGCATCTCGAAAATGAGGACGCCCAGTCCCCAGTAGTCCACTGCTTTGGTGGCGCCCCTCTTCAGGATGACCTCCGGGGCCTGTGGTGGCCACAGTGTGTGTGTGTGTGTGTGTGTGTGTCAATATGCGTACAGAGGCAGCTCGCGTCGCAATCTTGTGGCTGGGTTTGTGATGATTTGGGGCAAGAAACGGCACACACACAATGACGCCCAGCCCCCAGTAGTCCACCGCCGTGGTGGCGCCTTCCTTGAGGATGACCTCGGGGGGCCTGCGGCGTTCCGCGGTGTTGCAGCGCTCTTGATGGTCGGCATTTTCACGGACACAGATGACACACGGACACAGAGTACACACACAATAACACACGGCAGACGCGCCCCTCACACACACTAATACATATAACACACCAAGTGCAACGAGCAACTACACGGTGATCCTACCTGGTAGTCTGGCGTCCCGCAGATCGTGTATGTTTTTCCGTCGCCAATCGCCTTTGCAAACCCAAAGTCTGCCATCTTGAGGTATCCGCGCGCGTCAAGCAGCAGGTTCTCTGGCTTGAGGTCCCTGTACACAAAAGACAAGGGGAGGAGAGGAAGAGAGATGGGCTTAAAGAGGGGGAGAGAGAGCGAGAGAGAACGAGAGTAGAGAGTAGAAAGAGACAGAGGTCGCCGCACACCATAAATAATGATACATATATACAGAGGCAGAGAGGCCATCTTGAGGTATCCGCGCGCATCCAGCAGCAGGTTCTCAGGCTTGAGGTCCCTGAGGTGAGGATGGGAGCAGGCAAGTCTGAGCATGTGTGTGTGTGTATGTGTGTGTGTGTGTGTGCGCTGTGCTGTGTGTGTGTGTGTGTGTGTGCGTGTTGTGGTGGCCATCTTGAGGTAGTTGTGCACATCGAGCAGAAGGTTCTCAGGCTTGAGGTCCCTGCGGCAAAAGGGGGAGCAGGCAAGTGTGTGTGTGTTGTGTGTGTGTGCATGTGTGTATGTGTGTGTGTGTGTGTGTGTGTGTTGTGGTGGCCATCTTGAGGTATCCGTGTGCGTCAAGCAACAGGTCCTCCAGCTTGAGGTCCCTGAGGTGAGGAGGGGGAGCAGGCAAGTTTGTGTGTGTGTGTGTGTGTACGTGTGTACTTGTGTGTGTGTGAGTGTGTGCGTGTTGTGGTGGCCATCTTGAGGTATCCACGCGCATCAAGCAGCAGGTTCTCTGGCTTGAGGTCCCTCAGGTGAGAAGGGGAGCAGGCAAGCGTGTGTGTGTGTGTGTGTTGCTGTGCTTGCGTGTGTGTGTGTGTGTGTGTGTGTGTTGTGGTGGCCATCTTGAGGTATCTGCATGCGTCAAGCAGCAGGTTCTTGAGCTTGAGGTCCCTGCGGCGAGAAGGGGGGGCAGGCATGTGTGTGTGTGTGTGTGTGTGCGTGTGTGTGTGTATGTGCACGCGCGTGTGTGTGTGCATGCGTGTGTGTGTGTGTGCGTTGTGGTGGCCGTCTTGAGGTATCCACGCGCGTCGAGCAGCAGGTGCTCAGGCTCAAGGTCCCTGAGGTGAGGAGGGGGGGCAGGCAAGTGTGTGTGTGTGTATGTATGTGTGTGTGTATGGTGTGTGTGTGTGTGTGTGTGTGTGTGTGTGTGTATGTGTGTGTGTGTGTGTGTGTGTGTGTGTTGTGGTGGCCATCTTGAGGTATCCGTGTGCGTCAAGCAGCAGGCTCTCTGGCTTGAGGTTCCTGAGGTTAGGAGGGGAAGCAGGCAAGTGTGTGTGTGTGTGTGTGTGTGTGTGTGTGCGCACGAGTGTGTGCGCGAAGAGAAGAGAGAGGCCACCTTGGGTGAACCATGTGCGTCGAGCAGAACGGTCTCGGGCTTGAGCTCCCGGCACACAAAAGAGAGAAGGGGAGGAGAGATAGATGTGCATATGAGGGGGAGGGCGCAAGAGAGAGGATGAGGGAACGAGAGAGGGAGAGGGAGATATACGAGAGAAGAGAGAGCGAGATTGCAAGGGGGGGAGAAGAGGCAAGAGAGAGGAGAGAAGAGAGAGGGGCAAGATACAAGAGGGATAAGAGAAAGAGAGCAAGGGAGAGGGAGATACAGAAAGAGGCAGAGAGAGGGAGAACAGAAAGACAGCAAGCGAGAGGCAAATACATAGAGAGGCAGAGAGGCCATGTTAGGGTATCAGTCGATTGACCAGGTTCTCGGGAGGGGGGGTCGAAGGATATTGGAGCTTTAAAAGTGAGCCTGTAGATGATGTCTTGGCAGTCCAGGAACGAAAACGCAAGGGCGACATAGGCCATATTCATAAGCCTTATATATATATACGCCCCCAGACAACGTCGGCCATATAAGCCTTAGATACACGCCCCCCCCCCTAATTGTTAGGGCCAGAACTGGACTTGGGTCTAGGCGGTGGTACTAGGACTAGAGGTAGTCTTTGCTGGAAAGCCGATGTAACTGTAACTGTAACTGTACCCCCCCCCCACACAGACAAACCTGTAGATGACGCCTTGGCCATGTAAAAACTCGAACGCAAGCACGACATTAGCAGCGCAAAACACAGCAGACCGCCCCTCGTACACCCTGAACCCTGAATCCCCAACACCCGAATACCTGTAGATGACGCCTTGTCCGTGCAGGAACTCGAACGCAAGCACGACGTGAGTAACGTACAACACAGCAGACCGCCCCTCCCACACACACAGCAAACCCTCAAAACCGTATACCTGTAGATGACGCCTTGTCCGTGCAGGAACTCGAACGCAAGCACGACGTTTGCAGCGTAGAAGACAGCTGTGTGCTCGTTGAATGACCCCTCCACATCAAGGTGGTGGAATAGCTCACCACCGGGCACCCACTCCTGTGTGTGCACATGTGCATATGCAAGTGCATGTGCATGTGTGTGTGTGGATTGTGGGGGCTTGTAACGAGTGAGAGGACCAAACGACCCCTCAACGTCAAGGTGGTGGAACAGCTCACCACCGGGCACCCACTCCTGAGTGTGCACATGTGCATGTGCATGCGCATGTGTGTGTTTATGTGTGTGTGTGTGTGTGGATTGTGAGGGGTTGTAGATAGTGAGAGGACCCCTCCACATCTAGGTGGTGGAATAGCTCCCCACCGGGGACCCAATCCTATACAGAGTGTGTGGCAAGGGAGTGTGTGTGTGTATGTATGTATGTGTGTGTGTGTGTGTGTGTGTGGGGGGGGGCTCGATTAACGGAGGCGCGTTCTCGTCGCCGAGCCCTGGACCCAGCAATGCGGCGCTGCTGGTGACTAGGATCTCCGTGCCGCTGACGAGCGGGGTAAAATACGACTGGCCCGGCTCCTGCTAGACTGCCCCTCGGTGGAACACTTCAGGAGCGGCTTGCCCGGCGCTGCCATGGCTTGGCGAGTAGCCGCGGCGCTGCCGCGGCCCGTGCTGGGAGACGGCCCTTATCCTCTCCCCATGCAGGACGCCATGCGGCACCGATCTCGACGAGTTGATCGACGAGCGGAGGAGCTGGCGCCCGTCAATGCATGCTGACATCGGTCAAGATGGCTGCTCGTGGGGGCGAGCTACCATCAGGGCTTCAGCGGTGGTGACCGCCAAGGCAACAACAGAGTTGATCCGCTTCACCATCGCAGCGTTTGTCACCGCGCTCACCCTCGGGGGCACTCGTCTGCCGGTGACTGGCGTCGGCATTGGTCTTCAGGCAGCCTGCCATGACGACTCTGTTTGCCCAGGCCCCCCTGGAGGGTGGGACCTGGCCATGCATGACGCATGGGGCGCAGGCAGAGCCCCATGCATGGAGTTGGACAACCATGCACCATGCCAGGCGGGGACTTTTCTGCTTCAGCGCCGCCAGTCGGCACAGCCGGCGTGGTTGGCCTCAAAGGCCAGGAGGAGGACGGTCCTTTCCTATACGCTCCTTGCCAGACATGTCCCTCAGGGACTTGTTTGGGTCTAAACTAGCCGGCGGGAGCGGTAGTCTAGACGGCAGGTAACCGGCTGGTGGCTATCGTCCTTCACAGGGCGGTGGCACTAGGACTAGTGTTGTCTTAGCTGGAATGCCATGTAACTGTAACTGTGCGTGTGTATGTGTGTGTGTGGGTGTTTTTTTGACTACTGGAACGATTGCTGGGGTGCGTGCTTTAGTTAGTGCAGGCATGAGCCGTAACCCAGGTCGCCCGTGCGTTGAGAACTGTAAAAATGTCTCTATCTATTTCTCTGTGTGTGTGCAGGGGGGGGGGGGGTGAGGGCCTGTAAGGAGCGGGGCCCAGTGGTCGAATAGCTCCCCACCGGGCACCCACTTCAGTGTTTGTGTGCGTGTGTGCGAAGTGTGACATCATAGCGGCATCAGAGTGACATCACACACACACACACACACACACACACACACACACACAGACACACACGCACACACACACTCACACACACACACCTGCAGCAGATACAGCGACCGCGCGTCCTGGTATGCCGCCACCAGCTTGACGCAAAACGGCGACTCGGACGCAAGGCCGAGGATGCGCCGTTCGTTGGTGATGTGCTCAATCTGCTTGCCTTCAACGATGGGGGCCTTGTGCATGACCTACATATATTTTGGGGCCAAAAGTGCATTTTGTTTGGCACTTGCAATAGCATGAAGTGTGTCCGTGTGTGTAGTGTGGCGTGTGTCTGTGTCTGCACATGTGCGTGTGTGTGTGTGCTCAATCTGCTTGCCTTCAACGGTGGGAGCCTTGTGCATGACCTGCATTAAGAAGGTGTGTAGAAGGTGCGGAGATAAGGTGTGTAAAGTGTGCAGAGAGTTGGCTGTGTATGGCTGTTTGTGTGCGTGTGCGTGTAGATGGGTGGGTTTTGTGTGTGTTTGTGTGTGTGTGGGGGGGAGAGCGCGGGTGTGTCGCTCATTGGTAATGTGCTCGATCTGCTTGCCCTCGACAATGGGGGCCTTGTGCACAACGTGTGTGTGTGTGTGTGTGTGTGTGAATGTACGCTACATCTCATCGCCCTCCACACACGCATCTGGCAACCAGCCCCCCCTCCCCCATGTCGAGGGGGGGGCATGCTGTAACCAAAAGTAACCGTAGCCAAAAGTAACCAAAAACCGAAAGTAACTGACACACCACGCACGCACATTTTGAGCGCTTACACGCCTGTCGATCGTGTACGAGACACAAATTGCCAACAAAGCCCGCCACCGCACATAACACCAGAAATCACTCGATCCGATAGTAACGTAAACTCCATTAGCCTGTACCGATAATTAAGTCCCGGAGGCATTCGGTACTCTGAGCCGTTACTTGTATAATTAATGAGTTTCGTGGTCTGGTACTGTGGGTAATGAGTATATTTCTCCAGTGGACCCGAGTTCGACTCCAGTAGACATCTTTTTGACTTGTGCTGCACAACTGGTTGCACAACTGGCTGCGCCCAGCAACGGGGGAGTGGGGGATAGATGGGTGGTGGCCTTGAATGCATGCACGTAGTGTCGGTACTTTCACAACATTCATTAAAAAACCATCGGTACAATTGAAATACTAAAAAAAAAAATCCTCGCTGCGCTCGGTATTCTGACTCCAGAAAAATTTAAAGAGTATTTTTGGAGGCCATCAGTTACATCGGCTTTCCAGCAAAGACTACCTCTAGTCCTAGTACCACCGCCTAGACCCAAGTCCAGTTCTGGCCCTTGTAAACCCGCATCTTAGACTGCACTTGCATCTTCTTGCTGGCCCAAATCTTATCAAAAGACGCAAACACGCCCAGCGCGCGACCGACACGCACACCGATCTCCTTTTCCACACCACCACTCTGGGTTATCCAACTCCCTAGATACTTAAATGCAGAGACGGTCTTCACTTCACCACCAGTCAGCGCAAACGTGGGCAGATCCGCGTCAAAATCTGCTGGCAAAATCATCACTTCTGTCTTGGCGGCGTTGATTTGCATGCCAAAGCTAGAGGACACTTTGTCAAGGATTTTCAGCATAAGCGCCAACTGAGCTGGGTCATGCGAGAACAAACATAAATCGTCGGCATATATCAGCATTACTATGCGCTCAACCGACGACGACAACACAGAGTCGCCGGCTCGGGTCACGACTGACACGCCAGCCCCCTCTGGCATCATGTCTAGCGCCTTTTTCACTATGTGGTCAATAAAAACATTGAACAACACAGGAGCAATGACGCACCCCTGTCGCACACCAGACGACACGGGGAATTCGTGCCCGATTTTCCCAGCCAGCCGCACGGCAGCTGCGGTGTTGGTGTGAAGATCCTCCAACAGATCAACAATGTGCGGATGAACACTATATAATCTAAGGACTCTCCACAGTGCCGCACGGTTTATGCAATCGTAAGCTTTAGAATAGTCGACAAATGCCACAGCCATGCATTGTTTGTACTCGGCATGTGCCGCGCTCAGCCAGCGCAGAGTAAAAATCGCATCAACAGCGCCTCTGCTTTTTCTGAAAAGGAGGAGGCCATCGGTACAGGCTAATGGAGTTAACGGTAACCGAGAAACCAAAAGTAACCGAAAACCAAAAGTTACCGGCACACGCACCTTGAGCGCGTACACGCCCGTCGACTGCGTGTCAGACACGAGGCGCACCAGACCAAACTGCCCCGTGCCGACGATTCGGTGCAGCTTGAGGTCCTGTGTGTGTGTGGGGGCGTGTGTGCGTGCGTGCATGCGTGCGTGTGTGTGCGCGTGTGTGTGTGTGCGTGTGTGCGTGTGTGTGTGTGTATGTGTGTAATGAGAGGCAAAACTGCCCTGTGCCGACGATTCGGTGCAGCTTGAGGTCCTGTGTGTGTGTGTGTGTGTGTGTGTGCGTGTGTGTGGAATGAGTGAGGTTAAATTGCCCTGTGCCCAAGATTTGGTGGAGCTTGATGTCCTGTGTGTGCTTGTGCGTGCGTTTGTGTGTGAGCGTGCGTGCGCGTGTGCGTGTGTGTAGGGTGTGTGGGGTGTGTGTGGGGAGGAGTTGGGAGGGACCGAAGGTGTTGAACATATAGAATAATTGGTGGCCTCCCCAATCATTTGAGTGAATCGCAGCCAAAAGCCACCAACAAATCCGCACGCCTTGATGCCTGCACCTATACAACGTGCAGGGTGGCGACTAAGAGTAACCCCATTGAGACCCACCATGGAGCGCACACCGAGTGTGGATTCGACACCCTGCACACAAGTGTGTATTCCATACCTTGAAGTGCACCGGATGTCGAGAGCGCGGCGTGTTGCTGCCCCCTGTGCCCCAGGAGGGTGTCGAATCCACACCCTGCACGCCCGCTGTGGACACTCTTCACACAAGTGTGGATTCCACACCTTGAAGTGCACCGGATGTCGAGAGCGCGGCGTGTTGCTGCCCCCCGTGCCGTCCACTGACGTGCGTCCCAGCATCGCGCGTGGGTCGAGCATCTGGGGTGAGCGATGGGCGGGCTGGTTAGTTGTGAGTCGGTTGTGTGCTAGTTGTGTAAATTGTGAACCAGTTGTGAGTCTGGTGTGTGTTAGTTGTGAATCAGTTGTGAGTCTGGTGTGTGTTAGTTGTCAATCAGTTGTGGCGCGTTCAGCTGCCCCACTGTACCAGCCCCTCTTGACGTGCGTCCCAGCATCGCGCGTGGGTCGAGCATCTGAGGTGGGCGATAAACGCGGCGGGGGTGGAAAGTCAGGTTGTTAGTTGTGAGTCAGTTGTGTGTTTGTTGTAGGCAGTTGCGGCACGAGCCGCTGCCCCGCTGTGTGCAGCCCCTTTGGAGGTGCAGCATCATGCATCAAGCGTGGGTCGAGCATCTGGCATGGGTCATGGGCGGGGGCGTGGGTGGGGAGTCAGATGGTCAGCTGTAAGTCTGTTGTGTGATAGTTGTGAATCAGTTGGGGCGCGATCAGCTGCCCCACTGTGTCCAGCCCCTCTGGAGGTGCGTCCCAGCATCGCGCGTGGGTGGAGCATCTGGGGTGAGCGATGGGCGGTGTTGTCAGTTGTGTGTCTGTTGTGTGGAAGTTGTGACGCGTTCAGCTGCCCCACTGTGTCCAGCCCTCCTGATGTGCGGCCCAGCATCATGCGTGGCGTGACATGAGCAGCGCGCGTGCGTCAGGACGGGTGGGGGGCCCCACACTTTCCCACACCCCACACTCCTCCCACACCCCACACTTCCCCACACACACCTTGAAGATGCGTGACGACCAGGCAGTGCTCTCGAAGGACAGCTCGTCGTCGACAATGGCAGCGCTGCGTGTGTGTTGGGGGGATGTTTTGTTCGCTTATACCGTACGAGCGGTTAGCCTTCGCAGGGGGGTAAACAATATCATTGTTTAATCAGCCGCGGGGGGCATTTTTCGTCGTTTTCAGTCGATTTGACGTCCAAACTCGCAAAAAACGCGTTTCTTATCGCTTTTAGCTTCGCGGGGGGGTTGAAAAGGTTAACCGCAGGTTAACCGTGAGTACGGAAGTTTATTTTAATTAAATGACATCAATCAACATTGCCCATTTGGGCATTAATGCCTTTTTATGTTTTGGTTAAAGCTGTTAGCACAAACTAAGTAGCGATTTTGGATGTGTTTCAAAACAAATGGGTGTTTTAAATGTGTTTAGGGTGGTTTGGGGGAAGAGGGGGTAGGGTGTGTGCCGGAGTGTGTTGGCCAAGGGGGCGGGCTCTCAAGCAGCAGCTCGTCGTTGGTTACACACATGCTCCCCATTTCTTTCTCGCACGCACACACACACGCACACAACATACACAAACACACGCACACACACCTGCTGGCCGTGTGCACCATGCCCCCCTTCCCCCCCCTGTGACATCTGCGTGCGTACCTACACACCCACCCACACTTGCGCAGCCTCACACACACACGCACATTCACACACACACACGCTCTCCATCTCTCTCTCGTACACACACACACACACGCACACACACACACACACACCTGCTGGCCGTGGGCACCATGGCCCCCGTGACGTCTGCATGCACACCTACACCTACACACACACACACACACACACACAAACACACACACACACACTCTTGCGCAGCCTTACACACGCGCACATACCCACACCAGCGATGCAGACAATATTTGGCGAGATTGCTGCCGTGGGACACGCAGAGGTCCCAGCCGGGCCTGCCGGCCCGGCGCTGGTACGCGGGCTGTAACGCGCGGATACGCAGATTTTTTTTCTGGGGGCTGCGCCCCCGGACCCCCGCTATTCGAGGTAGTAGTATTGGTAGAACGGTAGTCGCTTTTTGCGCTGCCCTCTCATTTGCTCTCCTGATTTATCTATTTTGTGTACTGTCCCACTTTCTCCCTTCCCAACAGGTGCCCTTAACACATCACAAAGCGTGTCGATTCTCGGTGCAAATCTGCATGTACATCATCACCCTCGCCCCTGCGCCGCCCTCTGCGCGCACACGCTTGCGTGGCCAAGCGTGGATCAACACACCCAATCTTCCCCTTCAGCAGACAAGTAGCTGGCATGGGCTTAGCACGGCATGACACGCCCCCCCCACACACACACACCCTCACACCCCGCCCCCATGGCACATACGCACGCAAGCAGCGGGGCTGGGCGCGCAGCGAAAGAGAGCCAACGGCATTTTGAATTGTATGAATTGGATGCTATGGTTTGCAGTGTATGGAAACAGCCTGGAGGGGTCAACAAAACGTTGGCGAGGGCTCAGACCAGACGAGCTGTCGCGCATGGCACACGCGTGTTTGCATGCATGCATGCAGCGGGCGCCGGGGCGCAGCCCTCCGCAGGTGGTTTAAGAACCAGTGATGCATTGTGTGTAAGACTGGATAATGGAATGATCTGCTGCTGCAGGCGGGGGGGGATCTTGGAGGCGGTCACACTTGAATCAAGCAACAACAGTGTGACCAACCACCTCCGCCTCCTCCTCTCCGCTCCTCCACCACCGCACCTTGCGCGCTGATATAATCCGATGCTCTTTGCGGTACGCCCTAGGTGTGCGCGTACAGTGGCGCGGCGGAGCCGCGCCACTGTGCGCGCAAGGCGTGGCGCGGCTCCGCCGCGCCCTCCCACGGTACGCGCACGCCCTGCCAAACGACCCTCCCACGGTACGAAAGTATCCGCGTACCGTCTTTCTGCAACACTGTGGGTCCTACACACACACAAGCTCTCCATCTCTCTCTTGCACACACACACACACACACACACGCGCACACACACCTGCTGGCCATGGGCACCATGACCCCCCTTGATGTCTGCATGCCCACCTACACACACACACACACACAGACACACACACTTGCGCAGCCACACGCACATGCACCCACACCCACAAGCTCTCCATCTCTCTCTTGCACACACACACACACACACACGCACACACACACACACACACACACACCTGCTGGCCATGGGCACCATGCCCCCCCCCCACCATGACGTCTGCGTGCCCATACACACACACACACACACACACACACACACTTGCGCAGCCGCACACACACACACGCTCACCACCTCTCCCTCTCTGACACACGCACACACACACACACGCACACACCTACACACCTGCTGGCTGTGGGCACCATGGCCTCCCGTGACGTCTGCGTGCCCACCTACACACACACACACACTCTTGCGCAGCCTCACACACACGCACATACCCACACACACACAAGCTCTCCATCTCTCTCTTGCACACACACACACACACACTCACACACACACGCCCTCCATTTCTCTCGCACACACACACACACGCGCACACACACACACACACACACACACACACACACCTGCTGGCCGTGGGCACCATGGCCCCCTGTGACGTCTGCATGCTCTTGTCACCGCCACAGCCGAGGAAGTTGTCGAGCACAGACTGCGAGGCACAGTCAGCATCGAGTCAGTTGCAGTGTCAGCACAAGAGGCAGTTGCCGTGACAGTTGTTGCTTTGGGGGCTGTCGGTTGTGCGCCACAGCCAAGGTGTCGCGGATGTCGCGGCGACGTCTTTTTTTACAGCTTTTAAACGTACGCGCCCAGAGGACCCCGATGCGTGAGGTAAGGCCCAGACTACACGTCTAGGGGGCTCTACGAAGAGATCCCGCAAGGCCACACACCGCGCCAGCCTACCAGTTCCAGTCGCAACGACATCATAGACTCCCGGTGTTCAGAGTTTCGGACTCAGTGTTTCGAGTTCAGTGCTCAGGGATCAAGGTTAGCTTGATGAGTCCATTTGGACCCTGCCTCTCCCCACCTTGCGCAGCATGAGCACGTGCGCAGACTCTGGTTCAGTGTTCAGGGCTCAAGGGTTCAGGGCTCAAGATGAGCTTGATTATTTCAATGTTTAGGGGTTCAGTGCTGAGGGTTCAAGCTTGATTTGATTATTTCCAGTCCGACCCTGCCTCTCCCACCTTGCGCAGCATGAGCACGTGCGCGGACTCGGGCATCGCGACGCTGCCGCAAGGGCCCCGTGTTCAGTGTTGAGGGTGCAGTGCTTACGGTTCTCAGTGTACAGGGATTCAAGGTGTCAGGGCTCAGGGTGTAAGAGCTCAAGGTGTCAGGGCTCGACGTTAAGGCTCAAGGTCACCTCTGTGGCTCAATAGGGTCCCATTGGTTTGTGCTTATGGCTCTGTGTTGGTTATAGGTCAGTGTTGAGGATTCAAGCTTCATTTGATTATTTCAATTCGGACCCTGCCGCTTCCACCTTGCACAGCATGAGAACGTGCGCGGACTCTGGTTCAGGGTTCAGGGCTCAGGTCAGGGCTCAAGGTGTCGGGGCTCAGGGTGTCGGGGCTGAAGGGTATACCGTGTCCATTCGGACCCTGCCTCTCCCACCTTACGCAGCATGAGCACGTGCGCGGACTCGGACGTCGCGACGACGTCGTAGGGGCTCGGGAAGTTGCACGTGAGCGCGGCCTCGCCAAAGACATAGATACCGCCGACCTGTGTTGGTGGTCGGTTTAGGGTTGGCTGGCGCCGGCTGGCCATCGATCATGAGGGCGACCCCACCCACGCCCTCACCCACGCCCTTACACGAGACACGCTGCTACTGCTGCTGTTGATCATCGCCTGACCTACCTTCTAATCAGGACACCTGGCCACCAGAGCTTCCCACCTTACGCAAGAATGACTCGTCCGCTGGCGCCGGCTGGCCGTCGATCATGAGGGCGATCCTTGCACTCAAACAGGCCAATCTTGCTGCTGCTGCTGCACGAGCCACTTGTGTTACTGTTGCCAACCAAGCCGGGCATCATCGATCGTGCCCACCCACCTCACGCAAGAATGACTCATCCGCTGGAACCGGCTGGCCGTCGATCATGAGGGACCCACCTTGCCCATGCCCCCACACGCTGCACGCATGCTGCTGCTACTGCTGCTGCTGCTGCTGCACGGGGCACTGGTTTTGCTGCTGCTGCTGCTGTTGCCATTGATCTTGGCCGCCTACAACTTAGGGCACCCACCTCACGCAAGAATGACTCGTCCGCAGGCGCCGCCTGGCCGTTGATCATGAGAGCCTCACTCACGCCCGCACACGAGGATTTCCGCATGCCGCCCTGACTGCTGATGCTGACGCCCAATAAGCAAATAGTCCACCAAACCATCCATCCATCGCACCCACCCACCTCGCGCGAGAACGATTCGTCAGCAGGCACCGGCTGGCCGTCAATCATGAGTCACCCACCTCGCCCACTCCCAGAACGGGGCACTCCTGCTGCTGCTGCCGCTGTACGAGACAAATGTGTTGCTGCTGCTGCAACATGTATTGGCTGCCAACTAAGCCGGGCATCATACATCGCACCCACCCGGCTCGCGCAGGAACGATTCGTCTGCAGGCGCCAGCTGGGCGTCGATCATGAGGGCGACGTCGCCCATGCCCCCACACGCTGCACGCATGCTGTTGCTACTGCTGCTGCTGCTGCACGAGGCACTTGTGCTGCTGCTGCTGCTGCAACATGTATTGGCTGCCAACTATGCAAAGGCATGCTCCATCGCACCCACCCACCTCGCGCAAAAATGACTCGTCCGCTGGCGCCGGCTGTCCGTCGATCATGAGTGCGACCTCGCCCAGCTTCACGACATGCAGACGGTCAATGTCGTCGCCTTTTGAGAGCACGTGGCGGCCTTGCGCGACCTGTGTGAGGGTCGGTTGGGTTCAGGATTGACAAACAATGAGGCTTCTGGTGCGTGTGTGTGTGTGTGTGGCCACATGCAGCCGGTCGGCGTCATCGCGTGTTGAGAGCACGTGGCGGCCTTGCGCGACCTTGAATCACAGTAGATAAGGGCAGGGTGAAGTCAGCTGTGGAAAATGTGCAGAACTCTGTGGGTGTATGTTAATGTGGGAATCACGGTGTGTTTGCGTGTGTGTGTGACCACATGCAGCAAGTCAATGTCGTCGCCTTTGGAGAGCACGTGCCGGCCTTGCGCGACCTGCAGTCGCAGTAGACAGGGGCAGGGAGTCAGTTGCAGAAAATGTGCGGAACTCTGTGGACATATGCAATGTGGGACTCAGAGTGTATTTGCGCGTGTGTATGTGTGGCTCAATGCAGCCGGTCAATGTCGTCGCCTTGTACAGGCAGGTGGCGCGACCTGCAGTCGCAGTGGACAAAGGAGTAGGGTTTAGCCTGGGGACCTGTGTGTATGCGTGCGTGAGTGTGTGTGAACGCGTGCAGTCGGACAACGTCGTCGCCTTTGGAGAGCACGTGTCGGCCTTGCGCGGCCTGTGTGAGGGTTCGTTTGGTTCAGGATTACACAGTGAGTGTGTGTGTATGTTCGATGCCGAGCATCTGCTATGCTCCTTCCCACACTTACTGCTGAACCCCCACGCAACCAACGACCCACCTAACTAGCTAGCCAATTGGCTGTATTTCCATGTGCCCACCTCTGAGCGCTCGTCAAACAGGTCGAGCATCCGCTATGCTCCGTTCCATACCGCCCAACTAACTACCCAACCAACCAACCAACCACCCACGCACCCACCTAACTGCTGATCGGATAGGGGCATCTGCTCGAGCAGCTCCACACTAACCAACTAGCCACACAACCAACCGCCAAAACAACTTACTGTTCAAACTAACAACTTGACCTACCTCTGATCGCTCGTCAAACAGGTCGAGCATCTGCTCGAGCAGCTCCTGCTTGATGTCCTGTTTGTGCAAACAAGCAGGTTTGTGTGTAAGTGCAGGTGTGTTTGTGTGTGTGTGTGTGTGCATGTGTGTGTGTTAGTGTGTGTGTGCACGTGTTTGTACGCGTGTGTTTGTTGTCTGTCTGTCTGTCTGTCTGTCTGTCTGTCTGTCTGTCTGTCTGTCTGTCTGTCTGTCTGTCTGTCTGTCTGTCTGTCTGTCTGTCTGTCTGTCTGCTAGTTAGATTGTTTGTCAAGAACCTGCTGCTTGATGTCCTGTGTGTGTGTGTGTGTGTGTGCGCTTCTGTTTGTTTGGTGCGATCGTGCCCACTGGTTTGTCAGTCCATGTGGCTGTGTATTTGCTTGCGAGTGGTCCCACTGCATCCTCTTTCCTTCATTGCAGACACCCATAATATTTCCTGTATTAACCAGTACACATACCCTCCTTCCTTTTCTACCAGTCAAACAAACATACACCCATAGGGCATACATACACCCTTCCCTTGAAGCGCAGCATGAAGCGCAGCGCGGCCGACACACACCCATACCCTGCAGGCACACACACACCGCACAAAGCAGTAAACACATCATACCCTCCTTCCTTCTGCACCAGGCAGACACAAGCCCATACCTTGAAGCGGGGCTTGAATTGCAGCGTGGCCGACAGGCAGACACACACCCTTACCCTGCAGGCACACAAACACCGCACACAACAGCCAACAAGCGACACACCCTCCTTCCATCTCTCCCAGGCAGACATTAGCCCATAACTTGAAGCGCGGCATGAATTGCAGCGCGGCCGACAGGCAGACATACACCCTGCAGACGCACACATCACACCCTCCTCCCGTGTCTCCCAGGCATACACCAGCCCATACCTTGAAGCGCGGCATGAAGCGCAGCGCAGCCGACAGGCACACACACACACCCTTATCCTGCAGGAGAACACATCATACCCTCCTTCCTTTGCACTAGGCAGACATAAGCCCACACCTTGAAGCGCGGCATGAAGCGCAGTGGCCGACAGACAGACACGCACCATGCAAGCAGACACACACCGCGCACCCTCGTTCCGTATTTACCAGGCATACATCAGCCCATACCTTGTAACACCGCACACAACAGCTGACAGGCAACACACCTTCCTTCCTTGTCTACCAAGCATACTTACACCCATACCTTGAAGCGCGGCATGAAGCGTAGCACGGACGACAGGCAGACACACACCCTGCAGACAGACAGACACATCACACCCTCCTTCCATCCCAGGCAGACATACACCTGTACCTTGAAGCGCGGCATGAAGCGCAGCGCAGCCGACAGGCAGACACACACTCTGCAGGCAGACACACACATCACGCCCTCCTTCCTTCTCTCCGAGGCAGACATAACCCCACACCTAGAGGCGCAGCATGAAGCGCAGTGGCCGACAGACAGACACGCACCATGCAGGCAGACACACCGCACACCCTCCCTTTTTTTACCAGGCAGACATCAGCCCATACCTTTTAACACTGCACACAACAGCCAGGCAGACAGGCGACACACCCTCCTTCCTTGTCTACCAGGCACACATCAGCCCATACCTTGAAGCGCGGCATGAAGCGCAGCGCGGCCGACAGGCACACACACACCCTTAGGGTTTGGGTTGAGTGTGTGAGGCAAGGACTCAAAACTCCCAAATAATCATAAAAACTATTATAACTATAAAAACCCTAAACCCCAAACCAGAAAAAAACTTAACCCCAAACCGAAAACCCTAAACCCCAAATCGAAAACCCTAAACCCTTAACCCACCCTGCAAGCAAACACATCATACCCTCCTTCCTTCTGCACCAGGCAGACACCAGCCCATACCAGCCCATACCTTGAAGCGGGGCATGAAGCGCAGCGCAGCCGACAGTACATCGTAGTCCTGCGCATGCAGATCAGAGTGTAGGTATGAAGAACACATCTTTGCTTTGGGGTGAGGTTCGGTAGTTCGGGGAAGACCGCCTTGTGTGCCGCTGGCGCCCGCTCTTCGCGTGCCCCACCATGAACCAGTGTACCGTAGTACCGCTTTGCCTTGCCGTCACTGACAAGGAAGGTACTTGTTCAGAATTCAAGTGCCTTGCCGCGTTTTTTTCTTCTTCCCCGTTTTGATGTCACAGGGGGGATTTTGTTACTTTTTTGGTAAGTTTTTTCTAGGAATTGACACTTCTGGCACATCATCGGCATGATTTAATCGGTAAGGCAAAGCTGAGGCAAAGCGGTACTACGGTAGTGGTGCCGATAGTGATCGAGGCAAAGTCGTGTGTCACCTGGAGCATCGCAGCAAGAATCCTCACGACACCCCGCAGGCGCAGTTTTTGTTGCTCTCCAGCTGTCATGCAGCTGCCATGCAGCTTCCACCAGTTTTTTCTTCTTCTTCTGGGAGCTGGCCAGCCCGTTGACCGCCTTAACCGCTGCCTTGGCGTTGACCGTTGGCCGTCAAATACATGTCATTTCCATGCTCTTGACAAGCTCTCTCTAATGGGATCGTCAGATTATCAAGCAACTTGGTTGAGCTCTAACTGATAGGATCATCAGTAGCCAAATGGCTCCCAATGGCCCCCAGGAGCCCAAATTAAAATGACTGGCTGCCACCCACCATCATCCACGCGAGCATTGGGTTGTCGAGGTCCATGAAGTCGCTCTTCTTCATCACGACCACCTGTGCATTGAAGAAGGGGATGATGCGGAAGAGAGGTGTGTGAGTGTGTGTGTGTGTGTGCAGCAGAGCCAAACGTTGTGTGCAGCGGGACACACACGGCGCAGGCTGCGCTGATTGACAGCATCGCCTGTGTGTGTGTGTGTGTGTGAGAGAGAGAAAGAGAGAGAGAGAGGGGGTTAGAGGGGGATGGAAAGAGTGGGACGGGTGGCAGCGTCTTCCTTCAGGTGTGTTCCCGAGGTCCATGAAGTCTCTCTTCTTCATCACGACCACCTGTGCATTGAAGAAGGGGATGATGCGGAAGAGATGTGCGTGTGTGTGTGTGTGTGTGAGTGTGTGTGAGAGTGGGAGGGGGGCCACTGTTTTCTTTCAATTGGGCTGTCGAGGTCCATGAAGTCGCTCTTCATCACGACCACCTGCGAATTGAGGGAGCGGATGTTGAGATGTGTGTGTGTGTGTGTGTGTGCGTGCAGCAGAGCCAAACGGTGTGTGCAGCGGGACACACACGACGCAGGCTGCGCTGATCAACAGCATCGCTTTTGTGTGTGCGTGTGTGTGCGTGTGTGTGTGTGTGTGTGTCGGCCGCACATCGTGACTACGACCAAACAACCACTGACCTTGACCATGCCCTCTGCCACGCAGTCAGCGCTCCGCAGCCGGCTGTTGCTCTGACTGTACCGACAGTGTTCAAGAGTCCCGGGGAGGACAGAACGCTGCAGCAACCGCCACCCTGACCGCCCCATCTCACCCCACAGCAGGGGGTGCCCGGGTCTGCGCCACCGCCAAAGTCACGCTGCAACCTTGCCGGAACATTCCTAAGGAGGTCGAGTGAATTGCGAGTAAATGTTGAGTTTGTTCGTGTGCAAGCTGTGTCTCACCATGTCGTTGCGTAGCAGGCTGCGTTTCAGGCACCTTGCTGAAACGGTTGTATCACCAAGGAAAACCATGACTGCGTACATAAACATCGCAACTACGACCATACTACCACTGACCTTGACCATGCCCTCTGCCACGCAGTCTCCGCTCTGCAGCCGGCTGTTGCTCTTGAATGTACATGTTTTCTATGCAAGAACTGTAATCAACGGCAATGCTCGCGCGTTCCGGGGCGAACAGAGTGCAGCAGCAGCTGCATCAAGGCAAAGCGCGACTACGGCCGAGCTACCACTGACCTTGACCATGCCCTCAGCCACGCAGTCAGCGCTCTGCAGCCGGTTGTTGATGACAGCCGACACCTGGCAGCTGTATACACCACGTCACGCGGCCCGAGTGTCGCCACACACAGAGACAGCAATGTCGATTTATATGAATGTCACCACTGACCTTGACCATGCCCTCTGCCATGCAGTCTCCGCTCCGCAGCCGGCTGTTGCTCTGACTGTATATGTTTTATATGCAAGAATTGTGAACAACGGCAATGCTCGCGCGTTCTGGGGCGGACAGAATGCGGCGACAGCTGCATCGAGGCAAAGCGCGACTACCACCATGCTACCACTGACCTTGACCATGCCCTCAGCCACGCAGTCAGCGCTCCGCAGCCGGTTATTGATGACAGCACGCTCGCCGACAAACTGGCCGCGTCCGAGAAGGGCTGCCAATGCAGGGGGGCCGCTGCTGTCGGGCCGCATGACCTGCCGTGTGTGTGTGCGTGTGTGTGTGCGTGTCTGTGTGTGTGTGTGTGTGTGAGTGCGTGTGTGTGCGTGTGTGTCACAGCAGGGCTGCCAAGCCAGGAGGGCCGCTGCTGTCGGGCCGCATGACCTGGCGTGTGCGTGTGTGTGTGTGCGTGTGTGTGTGTGTGTGTGTGCCAAGGCGGGGGAGGGGGGGGGGCGTTGCTGCCGGGCTACATGACCTGGTGTGTGTGTGTGTGTGTGTGAGTGTGTGTGTGTGTGTGTGTGTCACAGCAGGGCTGCCAAGACACGAGGGCCGCTGCTGTCGGGCTGCATGACCTGGCGTGTGCGTGTGTGTGTGCTGTGCTTAACCCTAAACCCGTAACCCTAAACCCTAAACCCTAGAAGCACCCACCTTGGTAATAAAGAGCCCTTTACCGACTTGGGTCTAGCTAGGCGGTGGTGATGGATAGCACACGACGTTGTCTAGCTATTCTCTGCCGGGACGCTGACGTCAGTTGTTGCTAAACCCCTAAACCCTAAACTCTAAACCTTAAACCCAGTTGTTGCTTTACCCCTAAACCCTCTAAACCTCAAACCCAGTTGAGCAACATTGCGTAACCCTTTAACCCTAAACTTTAACCTAAAACCCATATCTCCGACGTACCTTGACCTTTCCGTACCGAATCATGTACAGCTCCTCGCCGCGCTCGCCATACCGGATCAGGTTCTCCCCGTCCTGGTACGTGCGCTGAGGCATGCGCGCAGCCGCCCTGAATTGCCATGGGAGCGCAGTGGGGATCAGTGTGTATCAGTATGATATTCATAGAGAGCCGTATATAAGGAGCTGATAAGGAGCCTTGCATGGTCAGGTTCTCTCCGTCCTGGTACGTGCGCTGAGGCATGCGCGCGGCCGCCCTGCATGGTGGTGGTTGTAGTGTGCGGCTCAATGGCAGTCAGTGCCTGGCAGTTAGTGAAGGGCAGCAGGTGGTGATTGTGAAGCGGACGGATCAGGTTCTCCCCGCGTCCTGGTACGTTCAGTGAGGCATGCGCGCTGCCGCCCTGCATGGCGGTGGTTGTGGCGGTGGTGGAAGTTCCGGTGGCAGTGGCGGTGGCACTGGAGTCAGTGGCGGCCGGGGGCTAGTGAAAAGCGACAGATCGGATTCCACGCCAGGTTCTTCCTGTCCTGGAACGTGTGCTGCGGCATGCACGCGGCCGCCCTGCATGGTGGTGGTTGTGGCGTGCATGCGGCTCAATGGCAGTGATCATGAGTGCCTGGCAGTAAGTTGGTGGCCGGTGGAAGTGGACGCGAGTGGTATTCGCAAGGCGGCCGCATCAGCGTAAACTCGTCCTGGTGCGTGCGCCGCGGCATGCGTGCGGCCGCCCTGCATTGCCATGGTAACGCAGTGGGGGTCAGTATGGTATTCATAGAGAGCCATGTGCGGAGCTGATAAGGAGCCTTGCATGGTCAGGTTCTCTCCCCATCTTGGTACGTGCGCTGCGGCATGCGCGGCCGCCCTGCATTGCCATGTGGACGCAGTGGGGGTATTCAGTATGGTATTCACAGAGAGCCGTGCACAGAGTTGATGAGGATCCTTGCATGGTCAGGTTCTCCCCGTCCTGGTACGTGCGCTGAGGCATGCGCGCGGCCGCCCTGCATTGCCATGGGAACGCAGTGGGGGATCAGTATGTTTTTTTTAGGAAGATGATGAGGAGCCTTGCACGGCCAGGCTCTGTCCCAGTCCTGGTACGTGCGCTGAGGCAAGCGCGCGGCCGCCCTGCATGGCGGTGGCCATTTTGGTGTGCTGGTGCTGGTGGGAGTGGTGGGAATACTACGAAACAGGAGTCGCCAACACGCAGAGTTCACAACACAAATGGGCCCCGTCCTAGTACGTGCGCTGAGGCATGCGCGTGGCCGCCCTGCATTGCCATGGGAACGCAGTGGGGATCAGGTAGGGTATTTGGAGGGAGCTGAAAAGGAGCCTTGCATGGTCAGGTTCTCCCTGTGCTGGTGCGTGCGCTGCGGCATGCGCGCGGCCGCCCTGCATTGCCATGGGAGCGGAGCGGGGATCAGTATGGTATTCATAGAGAGCGCGTACAGAGCTGATAATGACCCTTGCATGGTCAGGTTTTCCCCGTCCTGGTACGTGCGCTGCGGCATGCGCGCGGCCGCCCTGCATTGCCATGGGGACGCAGTGGGGGTCAGTATGGTATTCATACCGAGCCGTGTGCGGAGCTGATAAGGAGCCCTACATGGTCAGGCTCTCGCCCAGTCCTAGTACGTGCGCTGCGGCGTGCGCGCGGCCGCCCTGCATGGCGTTGGTTGTGGTGGCGGTAGTTGCGGTGGAAGTGGCGGTGGCAGTGACTAGTTCAAACATCCGTGGAAAACGTATTCAGCAACTTATTCAGGCATGCTCGCCACTGCCCTGCATGGCGGTGGTGGTGTTTGCGGTGGTTGCGGCAGTGGAAGTGGCGGTACCAGTGACTGGTTCAAGCGTCGAAACGTATTCAGAAAACGAACAACGCCCCCCCCCCCTCCACGCACACACCTGATCAGGTCATTGTCCGAGAAGCCCTGGAGCAGCGGAACCGTGCGCACGAATCAAACAACTGCACCCACGATTTCAAACCTCAAACCCACCTCCACCCCCCCTTGCTCCAACCTCATTATTAAAAACAAAGAAGAAGACCAAAAAAACATGCCCACCTAATGAGGTCGTTGTCCAAGAGTCCCTGCTTAAGAGCAGCGAGGCATTGTGCAAGAACCGCAGCGCCCGCGTACTTGCGACCCAGCGGTCAAACTTGGTTTAAGCCTCAAAACTAAATACAACACAGCAAAACACCCCGCGCACACCCACGCCCACACCCACGCACCTGATAAGGTCGTTGTCCGAGACGTACTTTGAGCAGCGGGGCATTGCGCAAGAACCGCAGCGCCCGCGCACTTGCAACCCAGCGGTCAAAATGGGTTCAAGCCTCAAAAAACAATACAACAAAACAAAACTTAACACACCCCCCCCACACACGCCCACACCCACGCACCTGATGAGGTCGTTGTCAGAAAGGCCCTTGAGCAGCGGAACCTTGCGCAGAAATCGCAGCGCGCGCGCGCCCGGCGCGTGCTGCATGATGAAGCGCAGGAAGTGCGCACGCGACAGCGCAAACACCTGTTGGTTT
>VFSX01000269.1:17500-35000 GCA_016618255.1 Chlamydomonas sp. UWO 241 | reverse complement strand
GAATTTTGGCTCCCCCCCCACTCCCCACCCCCCACCCCCACATGCCCCCCCCCCCCCCCACACACACGCACACACACACGCATGCCCAACCGAGCAACGCACCGCATCCGGGATGCCGCGAAACAGGAAGCTGTCCCCGAGGGCTTTCGAAATCGCCGCGCGGACCTGAAGAGAATGTGGGTGGGTGGTGGTGTGGGGCGGGGGTGGGGGCACGTGTGTGTGGGGGGGGGGGGGGGGGCATGTGTGCGCGTGTGCGTGCGTCAAGTATTTCCTAGCCGATCGGATTGAGTAGGCTGGCCAAAGGGCGGCTTGTCGATGGGGAGCGAGGGGGGAGTTCGGAAAAGCCGGAGGTGCAGCGGAGCCACCTGGAGAGCGCATGGGGAGCTCAGCCAGAAACCCAGAGAGTCCTGGGAGCCCGCTCCAGGAAAAAACACAGCCTGGCAGCCCCCCAGGAAACCCCTGGAGTGCGTGTGTGTGTCTAGGAGGTAGTATTTGCTCGACAGCCGACGTTACTGTTACTGTCTGGTGTTGTAACCCCTAACTGCCTTCGTCGCATTCTGGGTGTGCGCCTGGTCGACCGGCACAGATTAACTTATATTCGGCAGGCGTGCGACACTGAGCCAATTGAGAGCCTTGTGGCAAAGCGATCAATGCAGTGGCTAGGCCATGTGATGCGCATGCCGGCTTCTCGTCTTCCTCGTACAACTTTTGACTGCACAATGGATGCGGCTCGGCAGCAAGGCCGGCCTTCAGCCTCCTCCCGACACTATTTTCTTAAGCTACTGATTCAGCAGCTAGGCGAAACTAGTGGCACTCGTTCTGATTGGAAGACTTTTTCGGACACGGCGTTTGAGCGTGCTCAGGATAGGGTCGGGTGGAGAGCCGTGGTGTACGGTCCGGCTGCCCCTCAGGCGCCGGCCCCTCCACCACGGCGGTCAAGTAGATTGGCAAGCGCCACTTGACCCCCTATCCCCTAGAAGCAGTTAGGACCTATTTTGGAGGCGTCGCACAATAGCTCTCCTTTTTGCTCTGGGACTACACGTTGGCAGGCAGCCGGCTGGTGGCTACCGCCCCTCACAAGTAATTGTTTCGGCCAGAACTGGACTTGGGTCTAGGCGGTGGTACTAGGACTAGAGGTAGTCTTTGCTGGAAAGCCGATGTAACTGTAACTGTTGTACCCCCACCCACCCCACCCCTCCGACTCCACAACGACTCCACGAAGAGCGCAGTGCAGACTCACCTCGGGCGGCTTGTCGTCCTCCATGGAGGGGCGAAACCTGAGTGTGTGTGTGTGTGTGTGTGTGTGTGTGTCTGTGTGTGTGTGCCTGTGCGTGCGTGTCTGTGTGTGCGTGTCCCTCTGTCTATCTATCATTCTGTGTGTGTGTGTGTGTGTGTTGATGTGTGTGTGTGTGTGTGTGTGTCCACAACAACCAACCACCGACAACTAACAAGAAGCAACAACACCGAAAGACCCACCGCGCACTCTATGTCTCATCCTCCAAGTCAGAAAACAGGTGCTCTTCCTACGTACCCTCTCTGTACATACACAATTCCCGACAACACACACCAACGAACAATATTAAAAGACCCACCGCGCATTCTCCGTCGTGCCATCCTCCCGAGTCAAAAAGCAGGTGCTCTTTCTGCGTCCCCTCTCGGTTCATACACAAGCACAAACAACCGACAGCAACCAAAAAAAACACGAAAGACCCACCGCGCAATGTCTGTCTCATCCTCCGAGTCAAAAAAAAGGTGCGTATTCTACGTCCCCTCTCTGTGCATACACAAGCACCAACACCGAGCAACAATCAATGACACTGCAAGACCAACCGCGCACTCTCCTTCTCATCCTCCGATTCAGAAAGCAGGTGCTCTTTCTCCGTCCCCTCTCTGTTCATACACAAGCAGTAACAAAGGTGTTTGTTCTAACAACAAGAAATAGCACCAAAAGACCCACCGCGCACTCTCCGTCTCATCCTCCGAGTCAGAAAGCAGGTGCTCTTTCTTCGGCCCGTCCGATGTGTTCCCGACCAGTCGGTGGATCTCTGACCGCACGGCCTGATTGGTGTGGTGTGGTGTGGGAGGGGTGATGGGAGAGGAATGAGTGCAGCAGGATTGATGACGAAGACATGGAAAACAACTCAAAATGGTGCCTGGGTGGGCCCGTCAGAGGTCAGAGGTGTTCCCAACCAGCCGGTGAATCTCTGATCGCACGGCCTGATTGGTGTGGGGTGGTGTGGGAGGTGTGGAGGGTGTGGACGTGGGTGGTACGAGCGATCAGGAAGAGAAGGAAGACACGTGAAAACACGAATACACATGGTGTCGGGAGGGTGTGGGCCCTTCTGGTGGTGTTTCCGACCAGTTGGTGAGTCTCTGATCGCACGGCCTGGTTGGTGTGAAGTGGTGTGGGAGGGGTGGAGGGTGTGGGACGGCTGTGGCAGGAGTGATGACGAAGACAGAGGAAACACAGCGCACACACGACACAAGGCAACATCTCACCACCCCACCTCAACACCCTACCTCAACAACCCAACGCACCACCCCACCTCGACACCCCACCTCAACACCCCAACGCACCCCCCCAACGCACCCCCCCAACGCACCCCCCCCAACGCACCCCCCAACGCACAACCCAACGCACCCCCAACGCACCCCCAACGCACCCCCCAACGCACCCCCCCAACCAACGCACCCCCCAACGCATCCCCCAACGCACCCCAACGCACCCCCCCCCCAACGCACCCCCCAACGCACCACACACCCAACGCACACCCCCAACGCACCCCCCAACGCACCCCCCCCAACGCACCCTCCCAACGCACCCCCCCAACGCACACACCCCCAACACACACACCCAACGCACCCCCCCAACACACACACACACCCCAACGCACCACCCCAACGCACCACCCCAACGCACCCCCCCAACGCAACAGTTGCAGTAACATCGCCTTTCCAGCAAGGACTACCTTCTAGTCCTAGTACCACCGCCTAGACCCAAGTCCAGTTATGGCCGTAACAATTACTTGTGAGGGGTGGTAGACACCAGCCGGCTGCCTGCAAACGCACCACCCCAATGCACCACCCCAACGCAACACCCCACCTCAACACCCCAACGCACCACCCCAACGCACCACCCCACGTCAACACCCCAAAGCACCACCCCACCTCAACACCCCACCTCAACACCCCAACGCAACACCCCAACGCAACACCCACCTCAGACCCGGCGCCCGCGCGTCGTAGCTTTGTGTTCCCGCCGCTTGGATGGCTGCTGCTCAGTGCAAGGGGGTGTATGTGTGGGTGGTGTGTGTGGGGGGGGGAGGGGGGGAGGGAGGGACATGGTGACAGAGTGCTAGTGAGAATGTGAGATTGGGAGAGGGGGGGAGAGGGAGGGCGGGAGGGATATCATGAGAGAGACACAGGGAGAGAAAGATTGAAAGAGGTTGAGAGATGGAGAGGGAGAAGGATAGGGAAAGAGTGCGCGTGAATGGAATTGAGGGGGAGAGAGAAAGAGAGAGAGAGAGGGTGAGGGTGAGCGAGACAGCATGCTTAAAAGTGCGTCTGTGCACGCGTGTGTCAATATACTGTACTATACTATACTATATTATTATACTATATACTAATATACTATATTGGCAAGCGCCACTTGACTCCCTACCCCTAGAAGCAGTTAGGACCTATTTTGGAGGCGTCGCACAATAGCTCTCCTTTTTGCTCTGGGACTACACGTTGGCAGGCAGCCGGCTGGTGGCTACCGCCCCTCACAAGTAATTGTTTCGGCCAGAACTGGACTTGGGTCTAGGCGGTGGTACTAGGACTAGAGGTAGTCTTTGCTGGAAAGCCGATGTAACTGTAACTGTAATATACTATGTACTATAAGTACAGTACTATACTATACTATACTATACTATACTATACTATATTAATATACTATACTATACTATACTAATATACTATACTTGTTAAGAGCCAGATGGAAGGGTGACAGAGTGACACAAGACGGACAAAAGACTGACACAAGAATACGACAAGAGCGAGTGGAGAGCGTGTTTAACAGGTTTTACACGTACGCGCCCGGAGGACCCCGGGGCGTGAATTAAGGCCTAGACTACACGTCTAGGGGGGCTCTACTAGCAGAGCCCGCAAGACCACGCAGCGCGCCAGCCTACCAGTGAGTGAAGAGCGAGACACGAGTGACAAACGACTGCTGGTAGGCCAGCGCGCTGCTTGGCCTTGCAGGCTCTCCTGATAGAGCCACCCTAGACGTGTAGTCTAGGCCTCAGCTCACGGCCCGGGGTCCTCCGTGCGCGAACATGTACAACTTGTAAAACCTGGCACTCGAATAGGATCTAATGCGCATCAAAGTCATCCGACGGACTGTAAAATTGACCACAACAGTGAGACATGAGTGATACAAAGTGACACACGACTGGCACTCGCCTGCCAGACAGTTGCTCGCCGGCCAGCTGGTCCCCTGTCCCGCGCCGAGGCTGCGCGCCATAGCGCTGCCCGCCAGCGAAGCCGCTGTTTGGCCGGCTGTTGCTGGGGCCTGGAGAGCTGGGAGCCTGAGAGTTATAGTGAAAAAGTGAGAGTGAGAGGGTGAATGAGCGAGGGAGTGACAGAGTGGGGCGGTTGAACGTGAGCATGGCCGCTGTTGGGCCTGCTGTTGCTGGGGCATGGAGAGCTGGGAGCATGCGAGAGTGATAGTGAGAGAGTGCGAGTGGGAGTGTGAACAAGTGGTATAGTGGCAGCGTGGGGCGGTTGCCCGCCAGCATGGTCGCTGCTGGGCCGGCTGCTCCTGGGGTATGGAGAGCTCGGAGCCTGGGAGAGTGAAAGTGAGGGAGTGGGAGTGGGAGGGTGAACGAGTGGTATAGTGGCAGCGTGGGATGGTTGCGCGGCAGCATGGTCGCTGCTGGGCAGGCTGTTGCTGGGGCCTGGAGAGCTGGGAGCCTGCGAGAGTGATAGTGGGAGAGTGCGAGTGGGAGTGTGAACAAGTGGTATAGTGGCAGCGTGGGCCGGCTGCTCCTGGGGCATGGAGAGCTGGGAGCCTGAGAGAGTAGTAGTTAGAGAGTGAGAGAGTGAGAGCCCCCCCCCCCTGGTGAGAGAGTGAAAGTGAGTCCCCCCCCCCTCTGTGAGATAGTGAGAGTGAGAGGAAGAATGGGTGAGAGAGTGACAGAGTGGGGCGGTTGAAACAGAGAGAGTAGGAGAGATTGGCAGGAAGACTAAGAGTGGAAGAGACAGAGTGCGAGTGAGAGCGAGGCGATCGTCTTCTGCTGGGGCCTGGACAAGCTGAGAGAGAGAGAGTGAGAGAGTGGGAGAGTGAGAGGGTGAGAGAGTGAGAGAGTGAGAGAGTGAGAGAGTGAGAGAGTGAGAGAGTGAGAGAGTGAGAGAGTGAGAGTGCAAGTGAGAGTGGGAGTGCAAGCCCCTGGTGTAGTCTAGGTCTCAACTCACGCCCCGGGGTCCCCCAGGCGCGAGTGCATGTTAACACTGCGAAACCCGGGTGGGCGCAAGCATGCCATGGGTTGGTGCCCTCTGGTTGGAGGATGGTAGAATCAACAGTCGCTCCATTGGCACAAAGTGTGCCTGGTGTTCAGTTTCCTGTTACATCGTAGATCTTTAGATCGTAGATGTGCAGGAAACGATATAACCTGGCTCCCGTCCATTAATCCTAATCCTAATCCTGTCGGGCGAGAGACCAATTAACAGAGAAGTCAAAATCTGGTGTCATTTTGCCTCTCGTCTCATCTACTCGCCTCGTTCTACTCTGACTCAGTGAGCCTTAGTAGAACGGCAAAAGCATAAACCACACGAACTTCAGAGTGATGCTGCATCGCGGTTCAGCGCGCCGCAGGTTTTGTGGGGACCGCGGGCTGAGTTTAAACGCTGCTGAAAGACCTGCAGTTGAGTCAACTGGAACAGGGAGCACACCCAGTGTTTGTTTTGGGCTCCTGGGAGCCATTGGGAGCCATTTGGCTGCTAACGATCCCATCAGATAGAGCTCAACCAAGTTGCGTGATGGTCTGACGATCCCATCAGTTAGAGCTCGTCACGAGCTGGAACATGACCTATACTTGACGGTTAATGGTCAATGCTAAGGCAGCAGTCAAGGCGGTCAACGGGATGTTGAACCGCGCGCCGGCTCCCATTAAAAGGGAAAAAAAACTGAAAACAAAATCACTGAGCACACCTCTCTGTTACGTCACCAGCCCCTTTTCAACTGTTTTTTGTTTGTTGAATCCTCAACAGCCCAATCCCGGCTTTCTTACCGACATGCACATAAACCCCGCACGTTGCCACCATTGTACACACACACCCCTCCGCCCCCCACCTTGGTACCATCGCAAACCCAGGCTTCCCCCCCCCATGCACGCACACACTTCATTCCCGCAGCCCCGCCCCGCACCTTGCTACCATTCAATGCCGGGTTCACGACCAGGACCCGCCCGCCCGTGAACGACGGCGGCGTCGCCATGGTTGCAAGGCTGCCGCTTGAGCCGGCGTGATGCATGCTGCCAGGACCATCAATCACGATCTGCAGGCGGGGAGTGGTGAGGCAACAGGGCGGTGAGGCAACAGCGATTACAAAGGATGACGGCAGCGTCGCCATGGCTGCGAGGCTGCCGCTTGAGCCGGTGTGATGCAAGCTGCCGCACCATATATCACAATCTGCAGGCGGGCGCAAGGGTGAAGGCGACAGAGGAGGGTGGTAAGACCAAGCGAGGAATGGCGAGGGGTCGCCATGGGTGCGAGGCTGCCGCTCGAGCCGACGTGAAGGGTGTTGCCACGGTCTAAAAATTATCTACAGGCGTATGGGTGAAGGCACCAGGTTGGTGATGGTCAGTGTGAGTGGCTGCTGTGTCTGTGTTAGTCTCCGCGTGTGTGTGCCCTGTCTCTCTCTCTCCCCCCCCCCCCCCCCCCCCCCCCCCTCCTCCTCTCTCTCTCCCCCTCTCTATCTATCTCTCTCTGTCTCCCTCCCTCCCTCCCTTCCTCTCTCTCTCTCTCTCTCTCTCTCACTCTCTCTCTCTCGCTCTTTCTCTCTCTCTCTCTCTCTCTCTCTCTCTCTCTCTCTCTCTCTCTCTCTGTGTGTGTGTCGCTCCCTGTGCACGCATGTGAATCCAACCATGCTGCGAACCTGCGATGCACTCATATCCACTTGTGCACTCGACCCATCACCACCGCCGCCCGTGTGCCGTGAGGAGCGCTGCAAGGGGTGTGTGTGGAGGTGTGCATAAGTGTGGGCGTGTGGACGTGTGTGTGGGGGGGGGGGGCATCATTGCCGCTGCTTGTGCGCCGCGACGAGGGCCGCCAGGAATGTGTGGAGGTGTGGGCGTGCGCCGAGAGGTGTGGAGGGGTGTGGAGGGGCAAGCAGCCACACACCACACAACGCACACGCGCCATGCGCACACGCCCCATGTGCACATAGCCCATGTCCCCCAGCACACCCATTGGGCATGCACACACCCAGCAGCAGCAGCAGCAGCAGCACACCCATCGGGCGGGCACACACCCAGCAGCAGCACGCAGCAGCACGCAGCAGCAGCAGCAGCAGCAGCATGCAGCATGCAGCAGCACGCAGCATGCAGCACGCAGCATGCAGCACGCAGCAGCCCACACATTGGGCAGGCACACCCATTGGGCAGGCACACACCCAGCAGCAGCACACCCATTGGGCAGGCACACACCCTGCAGCAGCAGCAGCACACCCATTGGGCAGGCACACAGCAAGCAGCAGCACACCCATTGGGCAGGCACACACCCAGCAGCAGCAGCAGCACACACATTGGGCAGGCACACACCCAGCAGCAGCACATAGCACACCCATTGGGCAGGCACACACACAGCAGCAGCAGCAGCAGCAGCACACCCATTGGACAGGCACACACCCAGCAGAAGCAGCAGCAGCAGCATGCAGCAGCAGCAGCAGCAGCACGCAGCATGCAGCAGCACGCAGCATGCAGCACGCAGCATGCAGCACGCAGCGGCCCACACATTGGGCAGGCACACCCATCGGGCAGGCACACACCCAGCAGCAGCACACCCATTGGGCAGGCACACACCCAGCAGCAGCACACCCATTGGGCAGGCACACACCCTGCAGCAGCACACCCATTGGGCAGGCACACACCCTGCAGCAGCACGCAGCACGCAGCGCAACGCACCTCGCCCGCCCTCAACGCCGACACCCCCACGTCCACGCCCACGCTCGCGATACTGATGGCGCTGCTGCGGTGCGAGGGTGGGTGCGTGCGCCCGGCTGTCGCGCCGTGGCCGCTGGCGTCGTACGCGAAACCGCTGCTGGTGCGTGCGTGCTGCGAGCGCCCCTCGCCACTCGCTCCGGTGCTGCGGGCGGTTGGGTGGCAGGCGGTGGGGTAGCAGGCTTAGGGGTAGTAGCAGGGTTTGTGTGACTGTGCTGTGAGCGCCCCTCGCCACTTGCTCCGGTGCTGCTGGCGGGTGGGTGGAAGGTGGTGGGATTGTGGGGGTGGGGGTGGTGGCAGGGTGTGTGTGACTGTGCTGTGAGCGTCCCTCGCCACTCGCTCCGGTGCTGCGGGCGGGTGGGGTTGCAGGCGTAGGGGTAGTGGCAGGGGGGGGGGGGCTGTGCTGCGAGCGCCACTCACCACTCGCTCCGGTGCTGCGGGCGGGTGGGTGGCAGGCGGTGGGATTGCGGTTTTTGGGGGGGGCAGGGGGGGGGGGGGGCTGTGCTGCGAGCACCACTCGCCACTCGCTCCGGTGCTGCGGGCGGTGTGGTGGCAGGCGGTGGGGTTGCGGGTTTTGGGGGGGGCAGGGGGGGGGGCGGCTGTGCTGCGAGCGCTCCTCGCCACGCGCTGCGGTGCTGCGGGCGGGTGGGTGGCAGGCAGTGGGGTTGCGGGTGTAGGGACGGTGGCAGGGGTGTGACTGCTGCGAGCGCCCCTCGCCACTCGCCCCGGTCCTGGGTGGGCGGCAGGCGGTGCGGGTGTGCGGGTGCAGGGGCCGCCAGCGGCAGGGCGACGTGGCTGCTGGTGGCGTGTGTGGTGGTGGTGGCGGTGCTGCTGCTGCTGCTGCTGCTGCTGCGCCTCTTGTCACTCGCTCCGGAGATGCCGTGGGTGCAGCATGGGAATAGATGAGGATAAACGGTGGTCCGGTGGCAGTGGCGTTCCATGCGCATGGTGGCGTGGACGCAGCGCACCCAGTAGGTACTTGGCCCCACAAAGACGCACATGCTGGGCATGGCGCACGCATGGCGCATGCATGCCATGCGTCCCCCCGCGCCTCCCCGTATGGATACATTTTCTCCACGTCTGTGGTGATGCCGCACTCCGGGTTCCGCTCTCAAAGATGTTCAAAGAGGATCCATGGTTGCAAAATGATTCACCTCGTGTGACCACCTCGACCACCAGCGGGCTGCACCACCTGCACGCTGCACCCCGTCTTCCTCGCTTGCTGCCCTTCACGCCGCTCATTTGTACTATTTTCCGCGGGAGCAGAGAAGGCGCAGCCTGCGCAGGATTGATCAATCAATGCGAACGACAGGTTGATCGCACGGACGCCTGCATTCGTGTGAGAAAGACAAGCAACCACCACGCATCACGACGCATGGGGAGCGCAACAAACGAGGGAGGATCAAGCACACCAGGGCTCGGCAACATACCCATCAGTCTTCGTCAGGTCTTGTCCCTCTCTCCACTAGCCTCTAAGCGCGCATTGCAGCTGCTGTGTGTTTCCACTGCGTGTTTGAAACGGCGCCGGTGTATTTGCACTGCGTACGGAGTTGTACAACGGACGCGGATTCAGTGTGGAGTGTGGAGAAACCTTTTGGGTTTGCATTCATCAGGTCGTGGACACAGCGCAATATTGCGTTCGCCATCATGGTCGCCAAGAGATGGGGGCCTGGTGGCACTCCGCGCAAAAATAGTGGCAACAGGTCGCTCGTTAATCTGCTGGCCTACTCCGCCCTGGCACTTGGAATTGTGTTCATGCTGTGGTAAGGGCAGGGAATTTGCACGCGTCGCGCGAATGTAGCTGCATGCGCATCGAGGCGCATGCACTTGGCGCATGCACTTGGCGCATGCAAGATCGCCATGCCCCCCTCCCCACGCAGGTCGCTGAGGGGCATGGCAATTTCCACGGCGTACATAGACGTCCCCGTGTCGTCCGTCCCCGGTGGCGGACGGTTTGCCTCTCCTGGAGCCATGAAACCCGATGGACAGCTGGTGACGAGCGTAGCAGGCGGGGCACCCCCGGAGCAGGAGCGCAGGGTCGAGCTGGAGGAGGCAGGGGGGGCGATGGCAGGGGCAGCGGCGATCGAGGCAGCAGCTCAGCCGAGCCCAGTGGAGGGGGGTGCTAGCAAAGAGGTGCGTGGTGCATGCACGCATGCATGTGGCCGCATGCGACAGCATTCACCTCGCAGCCTCTCCACTACGGGTGTCACCAACACCCCACGTGCCGTCGAGTGCACGCAACTCCGGCAGCGAGGCCTCTGCACCAGTGCCCCCCACCGACACACACACACACACACACACACACACACATACACACATACGAGTTTTTCGACGACGATGACACACACACACACACACACACGCACACACACACACCGACACACACACGCACACCGACACACACACACGCGCACACCGACACACACACACACAAACACGTTCCGTTTTCAACGACGATGACACACACGAAATGGTCCCGAGCATAGGATTTGTGCTAACATAAATGTGCCCAGAGCAGCACACACACGCAAACACACACGTATGCACACAGGCGTCGCATCCCTCTGTGCTCTCTGGCGGACGCAACTCCGGCAGCCAATCCACCGCTCCGGTGCCATCCGCCGGAGGCACCCTGTTCAGCTGGGGGCTGGCAGAGGCTCGCCTGGGGAGGAAAGAGGTGGCCGGGACGAGCGATTCTAGCGTGCCACAGGCTGCGCTGGCAGAGGTGAGTTGGGTGGTTGGGCGGTTTCTGGGCGGTTGGCTGGTTGTGCGCTTGGAAAGATGTTATGTGTGGGAGGGGGCGGGGGGGGGGGGAGGCATGGCCAAGCGAATACAGTGTGCCAGAGGCAACTTGGGTGTGTGTGGGGGGGAGGCGAGGCCGGGGAGGGGGACGGGACGGGAGGTGGCAGTGTCGCGGGATTCGAGCGTGCCAGAAGCCACGCTGGCAGATGTGAGTTGGGCAGTTGGGCGGTTGGGATTCGGGAGCAAGTGTGCATGTTGAGGCAGCTGCGGCGTTGGTGGTTGGGGGCGAGGCTAGAGTGGGAGGTGGGAGGGACGGGAGATTTAAGCGTGCCAGAGGCTGCGCTGGCAGATGTGAGTTGGGCAGTAGGCAGCTGTCAGTTGTCAGCAGTGATTTCCCTTCTGGCTCTGCACAGCCATTTGGCTGTATGCCGGCTGTACTTCGACCTTGCACACAGCTCAAACCATCCTGTGGATTGTAAGTCTGACAGGCCCGCCAGACAGAGCACGTCGACAGCTTTCAAATGCCCTGTGTATGAGGACAAACGGTCAACGGGAGGTCAGCGGTCAACGCGGTCAAAGCAGAATCCTGCTGTGGAATAATTAATTAAATTTCCTGAAAAGAAAATCACTGGTTGTCAGTGAGTGTGTTTTCTGAAGATGGCGTGTGGGAGGGTGCGGGGGAGGACAGGGCGGGAGGTGGCAGGGACGAGCGATTCCAGCGTGCCAGAGACTGCGCTGGCAGTATGCGCTGGGCGGTTGGGCGGTTGCTGAGTTTGGTTGGCTGGCTGTGCGCTTTGGAAATGGTTGTGTGGGGGTGGGGGTGGGGGCGAGGGGGGAGGGGGCAGGAGGAGGTGGCAGGGACGAGCGATTCGAGCGTGCCAGAGGCCATCGCCCATGCCCCACACACCTGCCAACCAGCACCCACCCTCACCACAACACCCTCCCACCCTCATCTCCACACACACACACACACACACACACACAAACACACACTCAAACACACACACACACACACACACACTCGAACACACACACACACACACACACAGACACACACACACCGCAGCTCTACGTCATCTCTATCGCTGCCTCCCGCCAACCACCACCACCCATCAACCCTCCCCCCACACACATACACACACACCGCAGCTCTCCGTCATCTCTATCGCTGCCTCCCGCCAACCACCCCCCGCCATCATCCCCACCATCATCCCCACACGCCCACCCACCCACCCATACACAAACACTCACCCACACAAAATGGTCCCGAGCATATGATTTTATGCTAAAAAAAACATGCCCAGAGCAGCGCCTCCGTGACTCACACACACACACACACACACACACACACGCATGCGCACACGCACACACACACACCGCAGCTCTCCGTCATCTCCATAACTGCCTCCCGCCCCACCCACCCCACCACCACCACACTTCCCACACCCATCAGCCAGCAGACTCTCCGTCATATTCCATCGCTAACCCATCACCGCCAGCCGTGGACCGCCCTCCTCGATAACCCCCCCCACACACACACACAGCACACGCACACAACAGAACACACAACCCCCGCGCTCACCGTAATATCCAATCGCTGCATCCGCGCTCACTCTAGTGGCTCTGCAATCCGCAATGCCCCACCACACACACAAAACACTCACACAGGGGGGTGGACAACAGTCCCTCCCCCGCAGGCTCTGACGTCTATCATGCGCTGCTCCCGCCAACCTCCCCCCCCCTCCACGCCCCACACACACACATACACACACACACACTAACACACACGCACACACACACACACTCACCCCGCAGCTCTCCGTCATCTCTATTGCTGCCTCCCGCCAACCACCACCCTCCATCAACCCCCCCACACACACACGCACACACACACACCGCAGCTCTCCGTCATCTCTATCGCTGCCTCCCACCAACCACCACCCTCCATCACACACACACACACACACACACATACCGCAGCTCTCCGTCATCTCCATCGCTGCCTCCCGCCACTCTGCAATCGCAACATCCGACGGCGCTGTGTGGACGATGGGGCACAACGACAGTAAGGTGAACGATTGGGAAGGTGTGCTGTGCTGTGCTGTGCTGTGCTGTGCTGACGCAGTGTGGACGATGGGGCACACGACAGTAAGGTGTTCACGATGGTGAAGGTGTGGACGATGGGGCACAACGACAGTACGGTTTGAACGATGCAGAAGTGTTGACGATGGCGCTGTGTGAACGTTGGTGCATGTGCACAGTGTGCTGTGTTGTGTGCCATGTGATCTGTGTGCAGTGTGCTATGTGCAGTGTGCTGTTATGTTCTGTTGTGTTCTGTGATGTGCTGTGCTCTGTGGACGTGGTGAAGTGTGGACGATGTGGAAGTGTGGACGATGTGGAAGTGTGGATGATGGCGCAGTGTAGAGAATGGGGCTATTTTGACCATGGGGCACAACGGCAGTTAGGTGTGCTGTGCTGTGCTGTGGGGATGATGGGGTACAATGACAGTATAATGTACAGTGGGCTGTTGACCCCCCCCCCTACTGACATGTCCGCACACCTTGCATGTCCATGCAGGCTGACTGCTTCCCCCTTCCCTCGCATGCTGCCCCCCTCCCCCCTCCTGACATGTCCGCACACCTTGCATGTCCATGCAGGCTGACTGCTTCCCCCTTCCCTTGCATGTTGACCTCCCCTCCCCCCTCCTGACATGTCCGCACACCTTGCATGTCCATGCAGGCTGACTGCTTCCCCCTTCCCTCACATGTTGCCCCCCCCCCCCCCTCTGACATTTCCGCACACCCCTCGCATGTCCATGCCCAGGGTGGCGGTGGCCATGGCAGCCCGCCGCTCACAGCCAGTGGGCAGCTGGGGCGAGGAGGGAGCTCGCGCGATGCGGGCGTTGTTGAAGCGCTCAAGGGGAAGATGGTGGTGCAGGTGCGCCTGCGTGGGGGCGCAATGGTGGCACGTGCGTGTATGCTAGACAGCTAAGAGGGGCGGGCTTGCAGGCAGCGAGCAGTTTGGCAGAGGAGGGAGCTCGCGCGGAGCGGGCATTTTTTATGCGCTCAAGGGGAAGGTGGTGGTGCAGGTGAGGGAAGGAGAGGGAAGGGACATGGTGGGATCGAGAGGAGGGGGGGGGGAGGGGCTGGCAGCTAGCGGGCAGCTGGGGCGGGGAGGGAGCTCACGCGACGCGGGCGTTGTTGAAGCGCTCTAGGGGAAGGTGGTGGTGCAGGTGAGGCAAGGAGAGGGAGGGCAAGGAGGGAGGAAGGCAAGGGGGGGGAGGGGGGGCGGCCAATAGGCAGCTGGGGCGGGGAGGGAGTTTGCGCAACGGGCGTTTTTGATGCGCTCAAGGGGAAGGTGCAGGTGCGCGTGCGTGGGGGCGCGATGGTTGCACGCGCGCGCGTGGGAGACAGCTGGGGGGAGGCGGGGGTGGTGTGTATGGGGGGGGGGGGGAGCTGGCGGCCAGCGGGTAGCTGAGGGACGGGAGTTCGCGCGACGCTGGCGTTGTTGATGCGCTCAAGGGGAAGGTGGTGGTGCAGGTGAGGGGGAGGGGGGTCGCACATGCGTGTGTGGGAGGCAGCTGAGAGGGGGAACAGTGCATTGTTTCACAACTGCACAACACACACGCACACACACACACACATGCACACACGCATGCATGCACACACACACACACACACACACACACACAAACACAGACACACACACTCACACAGACACACACACACACACACACAGACACACACACACACACACGTGGCGCAGGTCATTACCGGCCGTTACCACACGGTCGCCATCACAAACGCCGGAGAGGTCTTCAGCTGGGGCCTGAACGACTGGGGGCAGCTTGGTCGCTCGGGAATTTCAGCTACAGATGGCTCTGTGTGCACGAGCGGGCACGCGTGCCATGATGGAAACCCCCAAAAGGTGTGAACGCTTCTGTGTGCGTGGGGTGGGCGGGGGGGGGGGGGCATTTCTTCTACTGATGGCTCTGTGTGCACAAGCAGGCACGCGTTGGGCACGCGTGCCATGATGGAAACCCCCCAAATGTGTGTATGTGCGGGTTTGTGAGGAGAGGGGTGCTACATATGGTCATGTGTGCACGAGCAGGCGCACGTGCAGTCCTCAAAAGGTGCGCGTGGGAGCGGCGGTCGTGGGTGGGTGGGTGGGTGGGTGGGGGACCCTAACTCGACCCTCAATCACCCATGACCCCTGCCGGCATCCACGCACATGCACAGGTCGACCATCTGTCTGGCTCGGCACTCTATTGCTGCCAACGCCATCAACCATGTGCAAGTGAAACATACGTCAGCTGCGGTCAACAGCCATACCCCCGCATGCACGCACATGCAGAGGTCGACCAGCTGTCTGGCTCGGAACTCCATTGCTGCCAAAACCATCAACAATTTGCAAGTGAAACATACGTCAGCTGCAGGAAATATTAAACAGCCATATCCCCGCTAGCATGCAGCGCAGTGCAAGTGAAACATACGTCAGCTGCAGTAAACAGCCATACCCCCGCATGCATGCGCACGCACGGGTTGACCAGCTCTCTGGCTCGGTCGTCATGGGCGACAGCTCTGGTTTTGCATAGCTCTCAACCCTGCACCTGGAACCCTAAACCCTTCCCAAACCCTAAACCCCTCTCTGACTTCACGCACATGCGCAGATCGACCAGCTGTCTGGCTCGGTCATCGTTGGCGGCAGCTCCGGGCGCTACAACACACAGGTAGGCAGGTGGACCGGCTTACGGGCTTAAGATTGGCCTTCTGCCCTATAACAGGGTTGCAAGTTTTTAAATGAGTTGAGTTCCTGAAAACCATAGCGACCGGAACTCGTCTCGGCTCGACACTCAAATGGGCGGCTGCTCCGGTCGCTACAACACGCCGATGGATATGGACATGCCTGGCCCTTTGGGACACGCCTGACTTTTGGAGGCATGTATAGAGGCACCTTGTGTCGTTTGGGCAATGTTAGTGTGAGGCAGTAACAGGTGGTTGGGACGGCGGGCGGGCAGCTGGGGGGCTGGGCGGCGGGGCAGCCATTGGCGGCAGCTCCGGGCGCAACAACACACATGTGGGCCTTTCCGAGGTTCCTAGACAAAGCAACATTTGGAGTGTGGGTATATAAGCACGACGGTGCAGCCATGGGGTCGTGGTGGCGCCCGGTTTGAGGCTGTGTTGAGCCTTTGTTGTTGGAGGAACGTTGGAGGGGGTGGGGGGGCACGTGTGGGGCTACGCAACTGGCACACTACCAGAGCAGCCACATGCTTGCTGTTCACAGCCTTTTCTCCAATCTTCACAGCCTGTGCGCATGCCCCACCACCCGCTTGCAATCATAGGTCATTGACGCCAACGGCCTGCTGCTGCAGATGTGGGGCTACGACGGCTGCGCGACTGGCACGCTGCCAGAGCGGCGTTCAATCCCCCCCCAAAAGTCGGTTCTTATTGTTCCAAGCCTTTTCGTCAATGACACCCCTCCACGCATTCTCTGTTTTCTTGTCGAATAGCACGACCACCCGCACGACCGCAGATCGCAGGTCATTAACGCCAGCGGCGTGCTGCACGTGTGGGGCTGCGACGGCCGTGGAACTGGCACGCTGAAGCAGCCGGAGGCGTTTTATTTTGTTTGCCTTTTTCATCATCATCCCGATAGGTGTGTTCACTGGCACCACCACCCACACGAGCGCAGGTGATCGACGCCAATGGCGTGCTTCACGTGTGGGGCTGTGACGCGTCTGCGAGACAGTCATGTGACCAGAGCACTCAAGATGCGCATTCTTACCGCCTTTGCTCCAATCTTCACAGCCTGTGCGCACGCCCCACCACCCACTCCACAATCTTAGGTCATTGACGCCAGCAGCGTGCTTCACGTGTGGGGCTGCGACGCGTCTGCGCGACTGGCACACAACCAGAGCAGTCAGACACGTTTTGTTTTGTTTGCCGTTTTCATCATCATCCAGATCTGTTTGTTCATGACCACCCACACGATCACAGGTTATTGACGCCAACGGCGCACTTCACATATGTGGCTACGACGGCTGTGCGACTGGCACGCTGCCATAGCAGTCACAGGCTTACTGCTTCCAGCCTTTGCTCCAATCTTCACAGCCTGTGCGCATGTCACACCACCTGCTTGCAATCTTGGGTCATTGACGCCGACGGCGCGCTTCACGTATGGGGCTACGACGGCTGCGCGACTGGCACACTACCAGAGCAGGCGGAGGCATTTTTTGCCGTTTTCATCATCACCAGATATGTTTGTTCACTGGCACCACCACTCACTTGGCGCAGGTCATTGATGCCAACGGCGTGCTGCACGCATGTGGCTACGACGGCTGCTCGACTGGCACACTGCCAGAGCGGCCAGATGCGTTTTTGTTGTGTTTGCCGTTTTCATCATCATCCAGAAATTAGTGGCACAATAAACCACACAAGCGCAGGTCATTGACGCCAACTGTGTGCTTCACGCATGGGCTGTGACGCCTCTCAGAGTCTGCGCGATAGGCACTCTTCCAGAGCAGTCAGCGCCAATAATTCCCCCAAACATTGCCCAAACAT
>VFSX01000269.1:0-12500 GCA_016618255.1 Chlamydomonas sp. UWO 241 | reverse complement strand
ACACAAACGCACACGCATGCACACGCACGCACACACTCACGCACACACACACACTCCATTCTGCCTGATTGGTGACAACCACAAACATGCACAAACACACACATAGATAGAGAGACATGTACACACACACACACACAAACACACAAACACCCACCCACTCCATGCAGTACCATTCCCTTGCCGCCAGCAATACCATGGTATATGGGTGGGGCGGCAACGACCACCATTTGCGGACACACACACACACACACACACACACGCACACACACAGCACCACCACAATGTGCGCAGCACCACTCCCTTGCAGCCAGCGATACCATGGTGTATGGGTGGGGCGGCAACGACCACCATTTACGGACACACACACACACACAGAGAGAGAGAGATATCATTACAGAGAACTCTGCACGGCAGACCTAGATAGGCTGTTTCTGGTCATTATTGAGGAGATTCCATTTGGAGGCGGGTGACCAACCGTGCGCCAACAAGAGGGTGAATAACCTCATTCAAAAAGCAGTGGGGGAAAGGGGCACATGCGGGTCACTGACGGCTGTGTTCGTCACTCCGCTTCGACTGAGTTTTAACTAGGTCTTGGCAGATTGACATCCACAGTTGTGGAAATCTCGCTATGAGGATCCACTCGGGGGTGACTCGCTTGGACAAGAGGTCCATGAACTCGGGGTGCTTGGAGATGTCGCGTTTGAAGTTGGAAAAGTGGGTGTTGGCGGAGGAACGGAACTTGACGGAGTGGGCGAAAAAGTCGCCGGCGCTGAGCCGGTAGGATGTGATGGCGCCTCCGACATAGCGAAGTCATGTCCGGTCGGCGGTACGCGAAAAGGGCGGCAGTGGGGGGGTACATGATGTCGGGAGGGAGTGGGGGGGAGAAGGGACGGGCGGGTGTGTGGAGATGGAGGGGCGGGGGACGGGGGAGGTGGGAGGCGGCGGATGAGGGAGCCGATGAACGTAGCACGGTGCTTGTTGATCGTGTCGATGATGGGGAACGTACAAGGGGGGGAGGCATGCATCGTGGTGGTGGAGGTGTGCTCTGTGGTGTGAGGAGGGATGCCCTTGATGAGGCGGAGGAAACGGTTGTGGGTTACTTCAAGTCGGTGGATGTGGGCCTTGTTCAACGTCCATGCCTGGCAGCCATACAGTAGGGCAGAGATCACAAAGGCGTTGTAGAGGTGGATCTTGGTAGTGGGAGAGATTGAGTTGGAGTTCCAGAACCGGGGAGTGAGACGGTTGAAGGCGTACCAGGCACTTCCGATCCGGCGTGAGATCTCTGAGTCGAGGATGTCGGAATCAGACGTGTTGGGAGCGTCATCAGAAGGGGCGGCGGGGGAGGACAGAATACTTCCCAGGTATTTGAACTTGGAGGTGGAGTGGACCAGGTGGGGGGTAGATGAGGAGTTGGAGGGGATGGTGATAGGGGCGGAGGGGACGGTGTGGGCAGAAGGGTGGCCGAGGGATTGTGCCACGGTTTTGTCGTAGTTGATCGCAAGGGCCAGGTCTGAACAGATGCGGTCGAGGAGGGTGAGCATGGTGCGGAGGTCTTCCTCGGCGGGGGCGATCAGGGCGAGGTCGTCGGCGTAGAGAAGGAGGGGGAGGATGGTGGTCAAAAAGTCCTTGCGGGACTCAGGGGTGTGCAGTTTTCCGTCAATCATGTAGCCAATTTGAATGCCAGCGTTGGGGAGCTGGGCAATCAGGGACCGGACAACTGTGTCGATGCAGACATTGAAGAGGAGGGGGGAGAGGGGGCAGCCTTGCTTGACGCCAGCTTTGAGAGGGAAAGGGGCGGAGTATGCACCGTTGACTCGGGCTCTGGCGGTGGCACCAGAATAGAGGCTTTCGATGTGTGCGAGGAGGGCAGGGTGCGCGCCGCGGTGGAGGAGGGTTTTCCAAAGGGCGGCGTGGTTGACACTGTCGAACGCCTTGGACAGGTCGACGTAAGCAACATGGAGGGGGGCGTGGGCGCGGTGCGACTCCTCTTGGAGGCGTCGTAGGGTGAAGATGGCATCGGAGGTGCCACGGCCCGGACGGAAGCCGAACTGGGAAGTGTGGAGGGTGGGCTCCAGCTGGAGCTTGAGGCGGTTGAGGAGGATGTGAGTGTAGACCTTGCCAGCGACGGGCAGGAGGGAGATGCCGCGGTAGGACTTGCTGCGCGTGGGTGGGCCCGAGGATGCGCCCTTGTAGAGGGGGCAGATGTCTGCTTGGTTCTACGCGGCGGGGATGGAGGTGGTGTTCCAACAGGTAAGGATGATCTGGTGGAGGGCGGTTGCGGTTGCGGTGCTGCCGTGTTTGAGGAGGGGGGAGGTGATGTCGTCAGAGCCGGGGGCAGAGTTTCTGAGGGATTTGATCGCGGAGACCACCTCGCTCAGAGAGGGAGGGGAGGCAAGGGGGGGAGGAGGAGGAAGGGAGGGGGGCGAGTGAGGGGACGGGAGGAGGGGAAGGGGGGGGGAGGGAGGGGGGAGGGGGGGAGGAGAGGGAGGGAAGGGGCGGGGTTGGGGAGAGGGGGAGGTGGGGACTGGAGGCGGAGCGGGGGTCAGTGGCAGGGGGAGGAGGGGGAGGGAGACGGGGGCGGGGTGTGGTAGGTGTGAAGATGAGGTGGGAGGCGAGGGTGGCTTCGTCGACTTCCGAGCGGAGTGGAGTGTGGAGGACACGGAAATATTCTCCAAACGCGTCTGCCACCGCCTGAGCTCCAAAGCACAGGTGGTCGCCGACACGGAGGGCAGGGAGGGCGGCGGAAGGGGGGCGGTCGACGAGTTTGGACAGCATGCGGTGGGCGGAGTGGGGGTTGTTGTCGTCAAAATCGTGTTGCACGCGTTGAGCGACACCGTTCCAGTGCTTGTTGGTGGCGCGTGCGATGGCGGACTTGAGCTCGGCAGTCATGCGCGCCTGCTTGGGGGCGTCGCGGTTGCCAGTCAGTGAACTGTCGGAACGCATGGACTGAAGGTCGTGGGCGAGTTTGAGAGTCTCGGGGGGGAGGTAGAAGTGGATGGGGACCTCGCGTGGGCGGGGGCCAAGGGTGGATCTGGCCGCTGAGTGGATGGCCGCGGTGAGGTGGCTCGTCATCTGGTCCAGGGTGGGGGGGGTCGGGGAAGGGGGGAGGGTGGCGAGGGCCTCCTCGACTGCTGCCGCAAAGCGGAGCCGCGTGTCAGGGTCTCGGAGCAGGTCGGTGAAATAGCGGGAGGGCGGAGGAGGACGGCGGGAGTGGGTGATGTTCCAGGCTCTGGAGAAGCGGAAGAGGATGCGCGCGGTGACAAGGGCGTGGTCAGAGCGGGCGATGGTGTCAAGTCCCCGGGTCTTGGGGCATCGTGCTCGCACGTCTTGCACGGAGCCCAGGTGAGGGCGGCGGACGAGGATGTAGTCTGGGATGTTGCAATCCTTTTGGGTGTTGCTGTAGCAGGAAAACACGCTCAAAGGGGGGGGGGAGAAGGTGTAGGTGACGGCAAGATTGTGGGCGGCACACAGGTCGAGCAGCCGTTGGCCGTTGGCGCTGATGCCAGGTTTGTGGTGGAACCCGGCAAGGGGGGAGTAGGGAGGGAAGAAGGAGGAGGGGCGGTGGAGGGGGGGGCAGGCGTACGGACCCACCGACGGGTGGGCGTCGGGGGATGCCGCTGTGATCTTGGCGTTGAAGTCGCCTAGGACCAAAAGAAAGTGGTTTGCGGGGGTTTGGGAGAGCACGTCACGGTGGAGTTGTTCGTAGAACGTGCAGTACCATTCCCTTGCTGCCAGCGATACCATGGTGTATGGGTGGGGCGGCAACGACCTCCATATACGCACACACACACACACACACACACGCACACACACAGCACCACCACAATGTGCGCATCACCACTCCCTTGCAGCCAGCGATACCGTGGTGTATTGGTGGGGCGGCCACGACTACCTTGTGACACACACACACACATACGCACACGCACACACACACACACAGCCGCCCCAACCCCCTCCCCCCCACACACACACCCCGCGCAGTACCACTCTCTTGCCGCCAGCGACACAATGGTATATGGGTGGGGCGGCAACGACTACCTAGCTGCGGGCGTCGGCCGCAACAACTCGGCCAGGCAGACGCTCAAGCCTGGGCGCGACAGGGGGGTAGTGCCTCAGGTGTGTCTTGTGTGGCTGGACACTGCTCAAGGTAATAGACGTGCGCGCAAAAATAGTTGGAAATGTGCAACGTTCTACGAAAGAAAACGATGAAAATGGAGGTGGGATTGCGGGGGTGGAGGGGCGTGCAGCAACTCGGCCAAGCAGGCGTTCAAGCCGACGGCGCGACAGGGGGGTCATGACGCAGGTTCGTGCCATAACGTTGCTGTGTGGTAGTGAAGTCCAAGGGCTCTTGAACCTCGGGCAGGTTGGACTACACGTGTTTAAAAGAGACATGGGGTGACCGAGGCATTGATGGTGGAGGTGTCGGGGGCGGAGGCCGTAACAACTCTCACACACGCTCTCATACACCCACACGCGGCACAAACACGTAGCCCACCAAGGTGTCAGGCCCCCTCGAGTCTGGCGACTGGACCGTCCTCGGAATCGCCGCTGGATTCCAGCACTCACTCGCGATCGCTACCAAGGTGCGGATATGTATTGCGGTTTTATTTTAGTTATATTACTGGGCTTTGGTCTTGGCGGCGGTACTAGGGCGAGAAGTTAGCCTTTGCTAGAAAGCCGACGTTACTATTACTGTGACTGTTTTATTCCTGTTGTATCGAGGATCTTGCGTGTTGCACTGTCCCATTCTGGTCGAGATCTAGGCATGCACGTGAATCGGCAAACGCTGGGTTCCTGCACTCACTCGCGATCGCTACCAAGGTGTGTTCATTTATTGGAGACTCGGTTAGCCTTTAGCTTCTGCCTCGAAAATAATAATTCATTGATTCCTGGAGCACTTAAGCTAGCGCAACTGAGCATGTCTTTTTAGTACTTCGTCGTTACAGGGATGCAGCTACTGGAAAAACGAATCTTCTCTAAATAGCTAGGCCCCAAAATGATGCGCACAACGGCTTTGGCCTCGGCGGGTGAGGTTTGAGAGTATCCGACTTTGGCTACCACCGATAAGTATCCAATACACGTTACTTGCTCATTTTTGCTGGGGAGGGGGCGAAACATGAATAACAGCTACAGGCTAACTGAGTCTACGGCATTGCAGTTTTATTCCGGTTTTATCGAGGTTGTTGCGTGCTGCACTGGCCCATCCTGGGCGAGAGCAAGGCGTGCGCCGACATGTTACGCGCACACAGAGCAGCGATCGCTACCAAGATGGTTTGTGTAACGGCTTACGCTCACATTAAGGAGCGGAGCTGGCTCACTGCTGTGCTTTTTTTCGATTGACTGCTTGCGTCGCAGCGCTCGCCCGCACGACTCCACCTTCAGTTCATGGCAATTGCAGTTTCTTTAGTTATTGCGGTTGTATTCTGGGTTTACCGACGGCGTTGGCCCGTCCTGGGCGAGAGCAAGGCACGCACGTGAATCAGCGATTGCAACCAAGGTGCGTTTATGTGTTTCGGTTTTAAAACCGATATTTAAATAAATATTCTGGTTTTACCCAGGTTGCTGCATTGGCCAGTCCTGGGTGAGGTCAAGGCATGCACGCGATTCAGCGATCACAACCAAGGTGCGGTGCTCTTTGTCGCTCAGAGGTCTTTTGACGTTTTGACGTCTCTACACGTAAAAACACTGTCAAACACGCACACGCACACACACGCACACTTGCGCGCACGTGCTGCAAGAGGGTGTCCCCCTTTGTCATAACCAGTCGACACTCCCACACACACACACACGCTCACACGCTCACACACACACACACACACACGCATGCGACAGTAGTGCGGTGCCCTCCCGTCATTCGACACACACACACAGTCGAACACAGCCACACACACACACGCTCACACGCTCACACACACACACACACACGCATGCTACAGAAGTGCAGTGCCCTCCCCTCAGTCGACACACAGTCGCACACAGCCACACACACAGACGCTCACACGCTCACACACACACTCACACGCTCACACACACACACACACACTCACACGCAGACACACACACACATGCTACAGTAGTGCGGCGCCCTTACCTCAGACATCAAAGGCATCCGACGGACTGTAAAAACAACCACACTCTCTCACACACACGCACACACACACACACACACTCACACACACAGGAGGGCGGCGCCAACCCTTCGGTCGACGCGCTGCAACTAGCCAGAGAGGAGGAAAAGGCGGCGGCCAGGGTGGCGGCGCGCATGGCGGTGGAGACGGAAAAATCGGGTGGTGTTGCGAAGACGGAGGGTGAGGGAACTGATGATGGTGTGGACGGTGTGAACGGTGTGGATGGTGCGTACATGACATACGACCAGGACGGCTACGACACGGGGGGTGACTATGACGGCGACAGCGCCGACGACGGGGAGGCCGACGACCCGCTGTACTACAATGCGCTGCACGACGGCATCGGCGGGGGCGACTTTGATGACGGCGGCGACGATTTTGACATTGGCGGCGCTGGAGACAATGAATACTACGTGGCGGTGAGTTTTGGGCGTCATCACATAGCGAATGGGCCCCCCTGGGGGTCATGAATGACACGCCATGTGCTGAATATCGAACTCCTTTAGATAAGAACGCATATATGCAGACGTTGCAAATCTTCCGAGGTAATTCTGATATCTGGGGCCAAGAAATATGGGCCTGAAATTGGGGGGGGGGCATGAAGGGACACCTGCTGATCAAATTAGATTATGTGCAGTGCACGACAGGGCTGCCGTATCTGGTTGGTGATGGCTCCATCACCAACCAGATAGCAACCATCATAAACCTGGTTAAGAGTGCCAAAAGCCACAGGCTGTCTGTAGCGCTTGGGCGCTATACGCCGAGCAAGGTCAAATACGCAAGCCGGTAGGTGCGTCACACACGACTGTAAAATCCATCATCATCATCAGGCTAGTCTCATGCGACTTCAAACCTTACCCTGACACCCTTCACCCACCCACCCGACTGACATCCAACCCTTGAAAACACTCAACCCGGGTCGTCCAGGTACACGATGACTATGGCGGGTTCGCTGAAAACGCTACAGACTACGAAACAGAGACATACGGCTTCACCGACGACGGCGAGGGGGGTGGCAAGGCGGGCGGTGGCACGGCGGGGTCCGGCGAGAGCAAAGCGGGGAGCGCGGGCAAGGAGGGAGCCGCAGACGGAGGCAGCAAAGAGGGCGACAACGCCACGTGGCCCGGCGACACCGAGGACGGTAGCTACAACTACACGGACCCGGCGTACGACATCGTCAGGGATGGCAAGGGCAAGGAGGCTGGCGACAGCAAAGAGGAGGGTGGGGGCAAGGAGCCGGTCGCCACGTCCGAGGTGCCTGTTGCCACGCCAGACGTGTCTGTCGCAACACCTGCGGTGTCCGTCGCAACACCCACAGAGTCTGTTGCCACGCCCGCGGAGTCTGTCGCCACCCCCGAGGTGAAGATCGCCACGCCCGCGGAGTCAGTCGCCACCCCCGAGGTGCAGGTCGCCACGCCCGCGGAGTCTGTTGCCACAACCGCGGAGCCCGTCGCCACGCCCACGGAGTCTGTCGCCACCCCCGAGGTGAAGGTTGCCACACCTGAGGTGTCTGTCGCCACCCCCGAGGTGAAAGTCGCCACATCCGAGGTATCTGTCGCCACATCCGAGGTATCCGTCGCCACGCCCGAGGTATCTGTCGCCACAACAGCGGAGCCTGTCGCCACAACCGCGGAGCCTGTCGCTACCCCCGAGGTCGCCACACCCGCGGAGTCTGTTGCCACGCCCGTGGTATCTGTCGCCACGCCCGAGGACAAGGGCGGCAAGGGCGGCAAGGAGTCGGACGATGCCAAGGACGGCGACGACGGCCCGTACCTATTGTACGATGCCCTCGAGGCCTCTCTCGATGTGAATGTGTCGGGACAAACTGCTGCGAATTCATCTGCAGTGGCTGACACGCCGTCGGCTGCATCGTCTGGACCAAGTACGGTGGAGGTGGCATCGGTGAAGGGCGTTGCCGAGGGCTACCACCACGAGTACGCGTTTGCACAGGTGGCGGCAATGCAGCAGGGTGGAAGGAGCGTGGAACAGGTGGGTGTGAGTGGCTGCGCACGTGCGCTGTGCGGGTGCAACGTTGTGTCGCACACGCACGTGTTGGTGTGCGGGCCCAGGGTGCGCCCCTGGAGTGTGCTCGACAGACAGAGTCGGCACAGGCTGTTGTGTTACTCGCACCCGGCCACGCACAATCTCACGAATGCACGCACACGGGTCCACACACACACACACACACACACACACGCACGCAGGTGTGGGAAGAGTACACGCCCCACGCCAAGCACGATGCCATCGTTAAGGCATCGCCCGACGTCTTCAAGGCCCTCCCTGAGTTCTTCTCGTCGCGAACGAAGAACCCGTGCTGGTTCCAGGTGCGGTGGCGAGGATAGGAGTGGTCACACTAGCTAGTGTGGGGTAGAAGTTTGGGTGTGGAGGTGACCATCTGGGAACAACGCGTGTTTAGAGGGGGGAGGGGCTTAATGTGTGGGGGGGGGGGACAACTGTGTTTGATGGGCCCTAACCGCAGCCTCGCGTCCCTCCCCTCCTCTTGTCCTCTCCAGAACAAGACGCTCCGCTGCATCCCCTACTACCACATCATCGGCGTCTCCAAGTGCGGCACGACTGACATCTACAACCGCCTCGTGAAGCACCCGCACATCTACGAGTCGCTCAACAAGGGACCGCACTGGTGGGTCTTGCCATGGTCCACCCAAAGCGGGGGCGTAAAGGCGAGACTGTATGGTTCAGTCCAAATAGTGTGAAGCATCCGCGCATCTACGAGTTGCTCAACAAGGGTCCGCACTGGTAGCTCTTGCCATGGTCTGAGGTGCGAGACGGGGCCGCATTGGTGGGGCTGTTGTGCAACTACTGCATCGGCTGTGGCTTGCTCCACCCCCGCAAACTTGCGCTCACAAAAGTACGTTCACCTAAACTAGCCCCCCATCACCAAGCCTGCCACCCTTCTGGAGTGCTCGGGTGCTATGCGCCGATCAAGGACGAAAACGCTGCATGTAGGAGGACTGTAAAATCCAACAACAACAAACCACTGAAATGTGCGCCAGGTGGGACGAGTGCCCGTGGCCTCTGAAGGGCGCGTGCACCGCGCCGCCGAACGGCGACTTCGAGGGCTACATCGACCTGTTTGCAGAGGTGAGTGCACTTGATGGCGTGCACATTGTGAGCATTGGGCGGGGGGGTTTCTTCCTGTAGCTAGAGCCTACACAAAACAAGCATGCTTGTTTGTGGCAGGGGTAGCCCAAACATAGGGAACATGCTCCGCAGCCGCGCCGCCCCAACAAGGCCGCCAAAAAGGTCAAGCACGACACGGCCGGCATCACCCGGAGAGCAACAACACGTCCACACATTTACACACACACACACACACATGGACACAGGCCACACACACACGCGCACGCGCCACGCAAAGAAGATCAGGCACAACACGGCCGGCATCACCGGCGAGGCAAGCAGCAACACGTTTACGGGCACACACACACACTCACACACACGCACGCATGCGCGTGTGACAGGCCGCCAAGAAGATCCAGCACGACACCGCTGGCATCACCGGCGAGGCGAGCAGCAATACGTTCACGAGCGCGCGCGGAGTGTTTTACCGGGGGCCGCGCATGACGGAGGTGCGTGCGTGTGTGTATGTGTGTGTGGGGGTATGTGGGTGGTCGATTTTACAGTCCGTCGGATTCCTTCGATTGCGCATTAGACCCTGTGTGTGTGTGTGTGTGTGATGGTGCCGATGCAGGGTGTGCTAGCCTTTATTGTCGCTGTAGATAAAGGGCAAAGTAAGCGCTCCCATCTACCAACCGCGCATGCACCACCCTCTCACTGTGACCACCTACTCACCCACTCCCCACCACCCTACCACCGGTACCACCCACAAGACATGGACGTCAACATCGCACCGCTACAGCGTGTGGCATTTCGTTGTGCCGATGCAGCCTATGTCGCTGTAGAGTTTGGCAAAACAAGCGCTCCCGTTACCCACTGCACACCACCCTCTCACCGTCATCGTCGAATGCATGACACAATGGGAGCGCCTAAACCCTGAGTAAAAGCGCAAGACCTTAAGATTCACGCGTTCAGGATTCACACTGTCTATTCATTGCTAAAGCCAGCGAGGCGCACACCAACCCCCCAGCACAGTCCCCGTTGTGACAAACCGCAAAGAACTACTAACACGGTTCTGAGAGCCAGTCAGAGGCACGCAATCCCTCTCGCCGATACCATCCACGCACCCACTCGACACCATCCGCGCCACCCGCACGCAGGACATGGACGTCAACATTGCACAGCTGATGCGCGAGGCGTCGCCATTTTTGCGCCTCATCATGATCTTCCGCAACCCGGTGGAGCGCTACTACTCTGCGTTTTACTACTACAGGTGAAACCACCACAAACATCACAACCATCGGCAACGCGAGCTTTGGCATCAGGTCGAGTTGTTAGGTTTGTAGGCGGTTTCGTGGTTGTTGTCAGGACAGCCACATTCCGCTACCGGGTGGAACGCTGCAACTTTCCGGTTAACTTTCTACTGTTACAGTTTGCTATTTATACTGGCACCTCCAGTCCCAAGTGAACCCCACAGCCTTGTTTGTATGCTGCTCTCTTGTACCCTTGAATCCCCTCAAACCTCAAGATTACCCTAAAAATGAGGCGAAGGTGCAAAAAACTCCACCGATGCACCTTCAACCAACCAACCTTATCAGCACACACACGCACACATCTACTACACACCCACCATCGCAGGTGGTGGAAGAAGGACGAGCCCGAGCCGACGCCTGAGGACTTCCACACGGAGGCTGAGAGGGACGTTGCAACGTGGAACACGTGCGTGGAGAAGAGTGGGGTACCACACTGTGTGAAGCGGTACAACCCGCAACAGCTGGTCAAGGTGTGTGTGTGTGTGTGGAGAAGAGTGGTGTGCCGCGCTAAATCCCAACACCCTTGAAAAATGGGTTCAACACTGCGTAGTAAATCCGAAACAGCTGGTCAAAGTGGGAGGGGGGGGGGGGCTCCTCGAGAACTCATGCAACATGGTTCCGGCGTTGCGTCACGCTCATCGGCTACCCACACACACCCACCTACCCCAGACCCCCCCTCCCCCCTATCAAACCCGCACGACGGGCATAGATAAGTCCTGGGATAGTCAATGCGTTCCCTATTCAAAACCCGGTTCTTTCAGCAACAACTTGAAACAATCACAGCACTACCACCAGAGCACCACCAGAGCACCATCAGAGCACCACCAGAGCACCATCACAGCACCATCATAGCACCACGTCAGAGCACCATCAGAGCACCATCGGCACCCCATCAGAGCACCACCAGAGCAGCTTACCCGGGGCCGAAACCTGATCAGGCTGGTACAGCGAGTTCTGGAGAGTGTGGGTCAGCACACTCCCTAAACCCCGGTCAACTCGCATGACAAATCCAATGTATCCTCGATCCCACAGGGCCGGTACAGCGAGTTCCGTGGCAAGTGGCTCGACGTGCTCCCTATTCAAGCCCCGTTCTCTCAGATAGAACTACAAATAATGCGGCTCAACTGGGGCCGATAACCTGACAAGGCTTATACAACGAGTTCCGGAGAATGTGGATCAGAGCACTTCCTTAACCCCGGTCAACTCCGCCAAAACATAATCCGATATATCCTCGACCCCACAGGGCCTGTACAGCGAGTTCCTTGGCGATTGGCTCGACGCGTTCCCTCGTGACCAGCTGCTCATACTGCGCAACGAGGACTACAAGGTTGCGCAGAAGCAGCACATGGACGCCGTGTTTCGATTCCTAGGTGGGTGGCTTATTGAGTGGGCGCCGGGAGGGGAGGGCATGGGGGGGTGGAGGGGGGGGAGAAGTAGCACACGGTGGTTGGCTTTTGTGTGGTGTGGGTGATCCTGCGCAACGAGGAGTACAAGGTCGTGCAGAAGCAGCACATGGACGCTGTGTTCCGGTTCCTAGGTGGGCGGGCGTTTTTTCCGGCTGTACAGCGCCATTTGGGTGTATTCCGGCTGTGCATCATTAATGAAAAGCACGGAAGATAAAAAAAAACCTATAGCATTTGCTGTGGCCGCGAAACGAGGACTACAAGGTTGCGCAGAAGCAGCATATGGACGCCGTGTTCCGGTTCCTAGGTGGACGATTTATTGTGCGGGCGCACGGAGGGGAGGGCATGAGGGAGGGAGGGGTGGGAGAAAGACGTGGAACACGGTGGTTGGCGTTTGTGTGGTTCGGGTGGGGGTGCGCAACGAGGACTACGAGGTCGCGCAGCAGCTGCACATGGACGCAGCCTTCCGATTCCTACATAGGTGATGGATTGTACAGTCGTGTGCGACGCACCTGCAGGCAGTGTATTTGACCTTGCTCGGCGTAAAGTGCCCGAGCACTGCCGACGGGTGGCTGGCT
>VFSX01000153.1:332500-393098 GCA_016618255.1 Chlamydomonas sp. UWO 241 | reverse complement strand
CTCCTCCATGCCCGCCAGCAATCTCCTCCACGCCCGCCAGCAATCTCCTGTATGCCCGCCAGCAATCTCCTCCATGCCCGGCAGCAATCTCCTGTATGCCCGCCAGCAATCTCGTCCATGCATGGGCGCCGCCATGCGATCTCCCTGCGCCGCGCCGCGCTCCATGCGCGCCAGCACCCGTACCACCCGCCCCATTTCCGTTCTTTAGCCATTCCCCGTGACACCTATGGCTGATCCTTGTTCCGCCGTCCCCTTTGGCATCTGTAAACCGTATCCTCTCCCTGTAGCCTCATTCCCCGTTCTTAACCGCCATCTCCATTATGGTGCCCGCCCGCTGGTGGGGCCTCGCCTCGCCCAATGCCGCACGGCTGGAGCATCGATCGCGTCGCCATATAATAATCTGCGCCTTGGGGCAGGGAACCCCTGCGCCGCAACCTCCTCACAAAGCCTAGCCGCATGTGCCTCGCTTCCGATGTTTCTCAATTTCTCGCCATCCGCTTCCATGCCCGCCTGCAATCTCCTCCACGCCCGCGAGCAATCTCCTGTTTGCCCTCAAGCAAGCTCCTCCATGCCCGCCCGCAATCTCCTCCATGCATGCACGCGCAGAGCGCCGCCATGCAACCCCCATGCGCCGCGCGCGCCGTGCGCGCGCCGCCCGCCAGCTCCGGTAGCCTCATTCCCCGTTCTTTACCCATGCGCCGTGACGCATTAGCCTTGTCCGCCTTCCTCTGGCATGCATAACCCGTAGCCTCATCCCCGGTAGCCGCATTCCCCGTTCTTAGCCGCCATCTCCATTATGGTGCCCGCCCGCTGGTGGGGCCTCGCCTCGCCCGATGCCGCACGGCTGTGCAGTCGATCGCGGTCTTCCATCTAATTGAATCCTTGGGGAGGGAACCCTCTGCGCCGCAACGCCTCCTCACAACAGGCCTAGCCGCATGTGCCTCGCTTCCCATGTTTCTCAATTTCTCGCCATCCGTCTCTCTCTTCCATCCAGGCACAGTAAACCATTAGGAGCCGCAATCTGCTGAGTTCCGATCGTTGTGAGAGGGGGTGCATGCTCGCCGCAATTCTCGCCATCGTGCATCGTGCTCTCCATCGTACCGCTGCCCCATCTGCCACATAGCCTCGCCCCATCAGGACCAGGACCCTTGCTGCCGAGCCACATCCATTGTGCAGTCAAAAGTCGTACGAGGAAGACGAGAAGCCGGCATGCCCCTCACATGGCCTAGCCACTGCATTGATCGCTTGCCACAAGGCTCTCAATTGGCTCAGTGTCGCACGCCTGCCGAATATAAGTTAATCTGTGCCGGTCGACCAGGCGCACACCCAGAATGCGACGAAGGCAGTTAGAGTGGGCAACCTCCATTCGAGTCAGTTGTGTTTTAGTAGGGGCCCATGTTTCGCAGCCGTACAGAAAGTGGGGCAGCACGAAAGTGTTGTAAACCCGCATCTTAGACTGCACTTGCATCTTCTTGCTGGCCCAACTCTTATCAAAAGACGCGAACACGCCCAGCGCGCGACCGACACGCACACCGATCTCCTTTTCCACACCACCACTCTGGGTTATCCAACTCCCTAGATACTTAAATGCAGAGACGGTCATCACTTCACCACCAGTCAGCGCAAACGTGGGCAGATCCGCGTCAAAATCTGCTGGCAAAATCATCACTTCTGTCTTGGCGGCGTTGATTTGCATGCCAAAGCTAGAGGACACTTTGTCAAGGATTTCAGCATAAGCGCCAACTGAGCTGGGTCATGCGAGAACAAACATAAATCGTCGGCATACATCAGCATTACTATGCGCTCAACCGACGACGACAACACAGAGCCGCCGGCTCGGGTCACGACTGACACGCCGGGAGTGGGCACACCCATTTTCGAAGGAATGTAGGCTTTGGAAGGCCGTCATCTGAGCGCACGCTTGGGCCCAATAGGGGGGTCACAGGGGTGGGGGGTTAGTACGGCGCTACGACAGATTCATGTCACCTTCCATGGAACAGGCCGGCCGTTTCGGTAGTTGTGTCTTATAATGTGAGCATGCCTTTTCGAAGGATGTTAGGTTCGGGAGCGCTGTTGTATGAGTTCACACAGGTGTGGGGGTGTACCTACAGGGGGTGGGGGGGCCGTCTTTCCCGCATTTCGATGAAACTTGGATTTTAAAGGCATTTGTATCCCATTCTTACGAGCGGCTTGTGGTCTTGGCCGCCATGCAAGATGGACGTTTTAGCAACTGAGTAGCAACTGATTAGGCAAAAGGAACTACTTGAATCGGCGACCCTCTTTCAATACAAGTATACACATATACAAGTAAGGCGAGTACCGTAGGTAGAAATTATAATTGTTTTTATCCAATTGCGGGCCTTGAATTAATTGTTTATTCAGCCGCGGGGTCTTTGGACATTTATTTCCCTGGACTGCGCATGGTCACATCACCCGTTCTGGTCCTTCTGGTGCTTGAACGCTCCTGAAAAATATCCAGCGTGTTGCAACAGCTCTAACAGCCCCAATGGCACCTCTCTAGGTCAACATTGTCAATAGGCACAGGTGTGTGGGGTTGGAGGGCTGTACAAAACACGCGGCACGTGCGCGCTGTGAGACAAGTGGAAGTCAGCAAGCTACTCAATGGCAGTGCCAATGCTCCAGAGCACTACTCAGTGTCAAAGGCAGAGCTGCGTTCAGGAGTTTGAGCTCTCATATGAGTGTGTGTGGGGGGGGGATGTTGCAGATGTTGCATGGGCGCATGGCACATTCTGCATGGGGAGCGAGGGCATGCGTGTATGCCACAGGCTGCACTAGTAGCAGGGCTCGTCATCGTGGCAAGGACGACGTGTTGTGGCTGGAATGGACGCTTTGCGTAGGTTTTGAAGCCGATCGGAACCGAGCCGAGCCGATCGGCTTCAAACCGAGCCGAGCCAATCGGCTCCACTGCTGGATAATCGAACCCCCTACTGCAGGGGCGTCCGACGAGTTATTTTCGGCTATTGCGCACATCTTTGCGATAGTTATACACAAAGGCAAACCGCACGTATGGCAGTATGCTACATGCGTGCCAACGTTCAAAGGGGCGTGGAGCTCTCCCCAGCTTCTTCATAGCTTCCAATCCAGACAGGTGGTCCCAGAGGTCCCACAGGTCCCACAGGTCTACACCATGCAAACGCATCCATGCAACCGAACCAATCCCATACGCCACTGAATAGGTCGGATTTTTTCGGCCATTTGCAAGTTGTTGCATGCTGCAGCACTGGCGTCCCTGTCGTCGCTGTGTGCACACTTCAGTACTCTCTGCTCGACCCCCCGTCGTAATAGCGACGGGGGGTCGCCATTTCCGCGTCGGCGGTAGATGCGCAGTTTCAGTGCATCGGTGTGTGGCTGCATGCTTCCGGCGCATCTCTTCCGTCCCGCCCCCTCACCGCCCCTCTCGCCTGCACACGCCTCCGTGCTGACCATGGCTACGCGACACTCTAATAATGGCGGCGTATGATGCCTCGTGGGCGGCGGTGTAAAGCCACCACACCCCCATTCCCGCGACCAGTAACTCAGGCCCCCCTTCCCAGTAACCTCCAGTAACCCCCCGTAACTCCCGTAACTCGATCGTCTATGAGAGCCACGCGACGGCTGGTCGACCGTAGGTGTGGGGGCTGAAGAAAAAGCCCGATCTCCTCCCTTGACCCTCCCTGGCCCTTCCAGAGGCCGAATCGGTCTGATTCAGGCACACTGGTCATCTTCGGGCGCTGCGGGGACCTTGGAGGGCGCCGATTCACACTGTCATCAGGCATTTCACACTTTTCTGAGTTACTGGTCGAGTTACTGGGTTCTGGGCACGACTCTCCCGTATCTCCCGTAACAGTTACGGCCGGGGTTAAGTTACGGGACCGTTTGACGCCCAGGTTAAATGTGAAAACGAACAAGTGTGAATCACTCGCCAGATCAGCAAGCGACACAGCACAACACACCACCACCACCTCAGCAAGCAGAACGTTACCGTCATCATCATGCTGGCCTCTCAGCGCATGAACACCGTCGGTCGCTCCCAGCCTGCTGCCGCTCGTGCCATGGCGAGCAGCCGCCTGGGTGAGGCGCGCTCCAATCGGGCCTGGGTATTCCTATCGGCATCGGCGATTGAGGGGAGGGGAGAGGGGGTGGGGAGAGGGGAGGGCGCATGTGTACACGCGTGCTGCGAGCGTTAAGAGCCCTGATGCGGAGTTTGTCCCCCCCCCCTCCCTGCAGGCGGCCGCGTGTCCCGCCGTGCGTCCCTTCAGGTGGTGGCCGCTGAGAAAGGTAAGCAGCTGATGATGTGGGAGGCGCTGAGGGAGGCGACGGACGAGGAGATGGAGCGTGACCCCTGCGTGTGCGTCATGGTGAGCACACCCGGCAGCCACCCCTCGCGCCAATGAGGCTGTGCATGACGTCGATCGCTGTTTGGGGTGGGTTGGGGGCTGCGGGCTTCGTTCGCTCCTTTGCCACATGCACCGTCCATGCAACGCCACCCGTCGGCGTGGCACGCAGGGCGAGGACGTCGGCCACTACGGCGGCTCCTACAAAGTCACGTACGGCCTGCACAAGAAGTACGGCGACATGCGCGTGCTGGACACGCCCATCTGCGGTGAGTGGGGGTAGGGAGGCCCTCTGGTGGGCTACGCGTTTGCATGCATGGTGAAGATAAGTCGCGACACAGGTGACTGTACGAAGTGGCAGGCAAGTTTATTTTGCAGCGGGAGCCCCCCTGCATGTGCGCACGTTGTGCACGCAACCCCAGGGCTGCATCTGCTGAATGCGTCAGCATCACAGATCTGGAGGGTGGCAACACACACACACACACGCACACACACGCATATGCTCACACACCCTCTTTCAGAGAACGGCTTCATGGGCATGGGCATCGGCGCTGCGATGACCGGCCTGCGCCCGATCATCGAGGGCATGAACATGGGCTTCCTGCTGCTCGCGTTCAACCAGATTTCCAACAACTGTGGGATGCTACACTACACGTCGGGGGGGCAGTACAAGGTGCGTGTCCGTGGGTGAAATGTGGATGTCGGCGTGCATTCATGTGCATGTGCGTGCGCGCGTGCGTGCGTGTGGATGTCGACGTGCAGTCATCTTAGTGTGCGTGCGTCGCCATTTCCCTGGTCGATTCAACTGTGTCATCGGAACAGTGCTCGGCATGGGGTTCAGCAGCACAGCAGCAGTCAACAGCACGCACGAGTTACCGACAACCTCACACAACAGACGCCAGATCAGGATCAGAGGCTCGTGTATGATGCAAGATCTCCGAATGTACAGAAAACTGCACAATCCCACCCACGCACCCCCCCCGCCCCTAGACGCCCGTCGTTATCCGCGGCCCGGGCGGCGTTGGACGCCAGCTTGGAGCAGAGCACTCCCAGCGCCTCGAGTCGTACTTCCAGTCAATCCCAGGCGTGCAGCTCGTCGCGGTCTCGACAGTGCGCAACGCCAAGGCACTGCTGAAGTCGGTGGGTGTTGGGGGCGTTGGGAGAGACAGAGAGAGCTGGGGAGGAAGAGAGAGGGAGAGAGAGGGAGGGTCAGGGGGGCTTGCAGCTCGTCGCGGTCTCTACTGTTGTCAGCGCTCATGCACTGCTTACGTCCATATGTGTCGTGAGCGTGGGGGAGGGAGAGGCAGAAGGCGCGAGGCATGGAAGGAGAGGGACGAAGAGATGGGGAGAGGGTGAAGTGTGTGTGTGAGTGTGTGTGTGTGTGTGTGTGTGTGTGTGTGTGTGTGTGTGTGTGTGTGTGGTGCAGAAAGCCGTGACGCGATAACGTGCGTCTCACGAGTCGTTTGGCGGGACATCCGCGTCGCCAGAGTGCGGAGCGCGACGCGTTTTAGTGTGAAAATTGTGAAAAACGGCGATTTCACACGTTCACGTCGCAAGATTTTCAGCAATCGCTCCAAAGAGGTCCTGCGGGATGTGTTCCGCGTCACATGACCGCCATCAGGCCAAAACGTTTCTGCATCACTGGTGTGTGTGTGTGTGCGTGTGTGTGTGCGATTGTGTGTCTCGACAATGCTCGAAGGTAGGCGCTGCTCAAGTCGGTGTTTAGGGGTGAGAGGCAGAGCAAGGGTGAGAGAGGGTGACAAGAGGGTGACAGAAGGAGAGGGAAAGGGAGGGAGGGAAAGAGAGGGAGAGCGAAGGAGGGGCGGGGAGGAAAAGATAGACGAAGAGAATGTGTGGTTGTGTGGGTGTGGGGGGGCATGTGTGTGCGAGTGTGTGTGTCAGCCGTGTGTAACTTCACAAAGGCCTGCACAAGTCAGAGGGTGACGGTCGCTGAGTGTCTGCATGGGGGTGTTCTCAGAGCTGTGGGCGCGCACCCACTGTGGGCGCGCACTGCCCCCCCTTCCCCTCCGGCCCATCCATCCCCACCCCCCCACCCCGCCCATCCCCAGGCAATCCGCTCTGACAACCCCATCATCTTCTTCGAGCACGTGCTGCTGTACAACATCAAGGTGTGATGTGTGGCATGGTGTGTGGTGTGTGTCTGATGTGTGCACGTTTTGCTGCCCTTTTTCGCTGGGAGAGGCCGGTGATGCCAACAAGCTGCAGCGCTGCTGCTACCTCTGTTGCTGACGCTGCTGCTTTGTAACGCACCACTCCCCACCCGCCTGCTGCTGCTGCTGCTACTGCTGCCGCTGCTGCTGCCGCTGCTGCGGGGGGTGCTGCTGCTGCTGCTAACTACTTCACCATTCCCCACCCTGCTGCTGCTGCTGACGCACACACGCACCCTAGAGCTGCTGCTGATCCGACCCTTATGCTGCTGCCTGCATCTGCGTCGTCCCTTTCCGCGGCACTGCTGCTGGCGCTGCTTCTAACTAATGCACCACTCCCCACCCTGCCGCCGCTGCAGCTGTTGCTGCTGATGCTGATGCACGCACCTGATAGCTGCTGCTGACCCGACCCTTATGCTGCTGCCTGCATCTGCGTCGTCCCTTTCCGCGGTGCTGCTGCTGGCGCTGCTTCTAAGTAATGCACCACTCCCCACCCTGCCGCCGCTGCTGCTGTTGCTGCTGCTGCTGCTGCTGATGCACGCATCCGAGAACTGCTGCTGACCCGACCCTTATGCTGCTGCCTGCATCTGCGTCGTCCCTTTCCGCGGTGCTGCTGCTGGCGCTGCTTCTAACTAATGCACCACTCCCCACCCTGCTGCCGCTGCTGCTGCCGCTGGCGCTGCTGCTGACGAATGCACAACTCCCCACCCTGCTGGCGCTGCTGTTGCTGCTTCTGCTGCTGGTGCATGGATCCTTACCCTACGGGTTCTGCTGCCTCCACCCTGACTGACCCCTGTCAGAGTCTCTTCCGTCTGCGTTTCCCTTTTCCGGTGGGCGAAGCTGGCCAACGAGCTGCTGCTTACGCTGGTGCTAACGCACCAATCATCACCTTCCTGCTGTTGCACCCCCCTCTGCTGCTGCTGCTGGTGGTGCCGCTGCTGCTGGCTCACGGATCCCCACCCTTCCTTTTCCGCAGGGCGGGGCGGTGACGCCAACGAGCTGCAGTGCTGCTGATGTCGCTGCTGCTGCAACTGCTGCTGCTGGCACACCCATTCTCACCCTCCGCTGCTGCTGCTGCTGCTGCTGCTGGCACACCACGTCTCGCCCTGCCGCTGCTGCTGCTGCGTGTTCCTTTTCCGCAGGGCGAGGCCGGCGGGCCTGACGAGGTGCAGTGCCTCGAGAAGGCTGAGATGGTCCGCGAGGGCACCGACGTGTCGATCTTTACGTACTCGCGCATGCGCTACGTGGTGATGCAGGTGTGTGTGTGTGCGTGTGTGTGATGATGGTGGTGTTTTTTACAGTCGTGTGTGACGCACCTACCGGCAGCGTATTCGACTGCAGATGTGTGCCTGGCTACTGGTGGTGGGGGGCTAGTGGGTCGGGGCTGGACCTAGACAGGGCACTCAACCCCCAGATCTGACTCCTCCCCATGGGGCACGGCCGCGGGGTTTACAGGCCCGCAGGATTGCGCCCCCTAGACCTCCACCGTAGCGGCAGCAAACGTCGATCTCCTCCTCCATGCCTGCCAGATGTCTCCGCCATGCCCGCCAGAAATCTTCTCCATGCATGCGCGCGCAGAGCGCCGCCATGCAACCTGCCTCTGCAGGCACCACCGCTGAAGCCGTGATGGTGGCCCGCCTCCACGGACAGCCATCTTGACCAATGCCCACCACACATTGACGAGCGCCAGCTCCTCCGCTCGTCGATCAACTCGTTGAGATTGGTGCCGCATGGCATCTTGCATGGGGGGAGGATAAGGGCCGTCTCCCAGCACAAGCCGCTGCAGCGCTGCGGCTACTCGCCAAGCTTTGCAGCGCCGGGCAAGCCGCTCCTGTGGTGTGTGTGTGTGTGCGTGTGTGCGTGCGTGTGTTTGTGTGGGCTCAACAAGTTGTCTGGCGACACAGCATTTCGGTCGGAGTATCAGCTGATGTGCGGGTGCACAGGGGAGGGAAGGGAGAGGGAGGGAGGAGAAGGACGAGAGGGAGGAGAGGGAGGAGAGGGAGGGCGGGGGGCGGGGGAGGAGCACTAGGAGGGGGACAAGAGCGGGACAGGTGTGTGTGTGGGGGGGGGGGTCCCGAGTACCCCACAGTCATGCAGCATGCAGGGGCCAGCTGCCAAATGGCAGTACAGCACAGTCTGGTGCAGCTACTCCCCCACCCTGACCCCGTCCTGCCAGCAGCGCCCACGATACCGGATTCTGATCCACAATTGATACGCGCCCACACGCGGTCACTGAGCTGGTGAAGAGCGCCCCCTCGCCCTCCTCCCGACGGCATCATTGCGCCCCTGCCAGTGGTTTCCTTTTCGGGATGATTTTTTTTATTCATTATTCAGCACCCCGTTTTTTGCTTTGACCGCATTGACCGCTGACCTCCCGTTGACCGCTTGTCATCACACATGGATGATTTGAAAGCTGTTGACGCGCTGTGTCTGGCGGGCTTGTCAGACTAATAATCCACTCGATGGGATGAGCTGCGCCCTCGGCCAAAGTACAGCCGGATTACAGCCACATGGCTGTAGAGAGCCGAAAATGAAATTACTGGCGCCCCTGCAACCACTGACTGTGGGCGGAAACTGGTTGTGCTGTGCAGGCGGTTGCTGAGCTGGAGAACAAGGGCTACAACCCATCCTCCCAACACCGTGCCCAACCGTGCCCCCACAACTGACGACTGCTTCGCAGGCGGTTGCTGAGCTGGAGAAGAAGGGCTACAACCCCGAGGTCATCGACCTCATCTCCCTCAAGCCATTCGACATACACACGATCTCGCAGTCGATCAAGAAGACCAAGAAGGTGCGAACACGCGGCTTGGGGGGTGGGGGGGTGGGGGCTGGTTTCTTGGCTGTTGATCTTGTTTTTACCCTCAAGTTGGGGCGGGTGTCTTCGTTTTTTGCAATGTTGGGGGGCTGTGGAAGGTAGGCGTGCACACCATCTCGCAGATTAAGAAGACCAGGGTGTGGCCATGCGGCTAGCGGAGTTTCTGTGAGTTTTACAAATGGGTGGGTGGGTGGGGGCGAGCAGACATGCACACGATTTTTTTCTGTCGATTAAGAAAAACAAAAAGGCGTAACCGCGCGGCTGGGGAGTTTCCTGGTTTTGCTTGGGGGGGGGGGGGGCTTGTTTATTTTTGCCTCACTGTTTGGGCGGGCGGGTTTCTTCGTTGTTTCAGTGTTGGGGGGGGGGGGCACAAGGCAGACATGCACTTGACTCTCCTGGTCGATGGAAGAATGCCCTTCTTCTAGAACTTGCCTTCTTAGAAGTGTGGCCGCTGGGGGGGGGCGGGAGGGGGCGCTCAAGTTCCTGTGGACGCATCGACGAACAAAGGAGACGCCGTACGGTTCGAGACACACACACACAAAGACACACACACACACACGCACGCACGCACGCACGCCCAATGTGTCATATTAAGACGGGCGGCATTGGTGCCCCCCCCCTCCCTCTGCCCTCCCCCCCCCGGACCCTCCCCCCCCCCTCCCCCCTCTCAAACATGTTGCCCCCTCCCGTCTCGAATCGCAGTGCATCATCGTCGAGGAGTGCATGAAGACTGGCGGCATCGGCGCGTCGCTCTCCGCTGTCATCAACGAGTCGCTGTTCGACGACCTCGACCACCAGGTCAGTCAGGCCCTGGCCTTGAAGAGAGGGCTCCTTTTTGGTTCATCACGCAGGCCAGCGCTTTCAAAGAGGCGGTATACCGCCGTCGGCAGCATGGAAGCGGTAGAGAAGATACCCCGGAAATCGCTGGAAAAGTTTTTTTTCCCGACGAGTGTGAAATCAACCATTTACCTTTTTGCCTAGAAACGTTTCCTCCGGCCAGCCTCCGGAGCAGTAGGAAATTAATTATCCAGGATATATCCAGGAAGCACTGACGTGGGCGTCAGGACGTGACGAGCAACGCAACGTGCCGCTGTTCGGCGGCCACCAGGTGAAGTTACCTTCCTTGCACCTTCAATCACTGATTTCCTTTTCGGCTCTACACAGCCATTTGGCTGTATTCCGGCTGTATTTTGACCTTGCACACAGCTCAACTCATACAGTGGATTGTGAGTCTGACAAGCCCACCAGAGAGCACGTCAACAGCTTTCAAACAAGTGCATGAGGACATGATGCCAGAGGGGGCTGGCGTGTCAGTCGTGACCCGAGCCGGCGGCTCTGTGTTGTCGTCGTCGGTTGAGCGCATAGTAATGCTGATGTATGCCGACGATTTATGTTTGTTCTCGCATGACCCAGCTCAGTTGGCGCTTATGCTGAAAATCCTTGACAAAGTGTCCTCTAGCTTTGGCATGCAAATCAACGCCGCCAAGACAGAAGTGATGATTTTGCCAGCAGATTTGACGCGGATCTGCCCACGTTTGCGCTGACTGGTGGTGAAGTGAAGACCGTCTCTGCATTTAAGTATCTAGGGAGTTGGATAACCCAGAGTGGTGGTGTGGAAAAGGAGATCGGTGTGCGTGTCGGTCGCGCGCTGGGCGTGTTTGCGTCTTTTGATAAGATTTGGGCCAGCAAGAAGATGCAAGTGCAGTCTAAGATGCGGGTTTACAACACTTTCGTGCTGCCCCACTTTCTGTACGGCTGCGAAACATGGGCCCCTACTAAAACACAACTGACTCGATTGGAGGTTGCCCACTCTAACTGCCTTCGTCGCATTCTGGGTGTGCGCCTGGTCGACCGGCACAGATTAACTTATATTCGGCAGGCGTGCGACACTGAGCCAATTGAGAGCCTTGTGGCAAAGCGATCAATGCAGTGGCTAGGCCATGTGATGCGCATGCCGGCTTCTCGTCTTCCTCGTACGACTTTTGACTGCACAATGGATGTGGCTCGGCAGCAAGGCCGGCCTCCAGCCTCCTCCCGACACTATTTTCTTAAGCTACTGATTCAGCAGCTAGGCGAAACTAGTGGCACTCGTTCTGATTGGAAGACTTTTTCGGACACGGCGTTTGAGCGTGCTCAGGATAGGGTCGGGTGGAGAGCCGTGGTGTACGGTCCGGCTGCCCCTCAGGCGCCGGCCCCTCCACCACGGCGGTCAAGTAGATTGGCAAGCGCCACTTGACCCCCTATCCCCTAGAAGCAGTTAGGACCTATTTTGGAGGCGTCGCACAATAGCTCTCCTTTTTGCTCTGGGACTACACGTTGGCAGGCAGCCGGCTGGTGGCTACCGCCCCTCACAAGTAATTGTTAGGGCCAGAACTGGACTTGGGTCTAGGCGGTGGTACTAGGACTAGAGGTAGTCTTTGCTGGAAAGCCGATGTAACTGTAACTGCATGAGGACGAACAGTCAAAGGGAGCTCAGCGGTCAACGCAGTCAAAGCAAAATCCGGCTGTGGAATAATTAATTAAAACTCCAGAAAGGGAAATAACTGCCTTCAATGCGCCTTCAGCCTGGGCCCGTGGAGGTTTGGTAGGACGTTGTAAAAAAAGTTTGGGAGGCAGTGACAACAGAGTTAAGAGGCAGAGAGAATGGAGGGAGTGACGGGGAGGGGCTCGCTTTGTGATGTGCGTGCTGAGTCAGCACAGCCTCCAGCTGCACCTGCTTTGCATTGATCCTTCAGTGCGCCACCAGTTCAGTCTGTCGCCCATGCAGGGGAGGGAGGGCCTCTCGTCTCGGGACGTCCCGACCGTGCACGCTGCTTCTCTGCCCTGGCCGTGGACGCACGGCGTCATCAACCAGCAACAAGACTTGCCTTTTCTCTCACCATTCCCTGCCCCTCCCCACGCAGGTGCTTCGCCTTTTGGCATAGGACGTCCCGACCGTCGCGCTCCTACTCTACCTATGGCCCCTCCAGCAACAAAATAACAACAGCAAAAAAATCTCACCCCCCGCACTTGCCCCTCCCCATGCAGGTGGTTCGCCTCTCGTCTCAGGACGTCCCGACCGCGTATGCATTTGAGCTCGAGGCTGCGACGATCGTGCAATCGTCACAAGTGGTCGACGCGGTCGTGCGCATGTGCGGTGTGCCCGTCGCAGTCTGAGGGATGCGGCCCTTGCGATCCCACCGAGGCGTTGTTGACGCAAGTTTGCCTCGGCTGGCTATCTTGGCCACGCGGCGATTGCCCCCCCCGGAACCGATTGATGCCTCGCTGCGACCGTGTGGCTGTGAGGCGACATCCCCTCGTGATTGATCGACCGTGATCGATCGGTCGACGTCACCCGCGGCCCTGCGTCGACAACCGCCTCGCGATGTCGAGAAGCGGCGGAGGAGGGCGGGGCGGGAGCTGCACCGCCCGGAGGTCGCCACGGCGCCCAGCAGTGCGTGTCACTGTAAACTGTTGAGTTAGCGAGTTCCAACGGGGTCACTGTGGCTACGACCCCGAAGGACTGATTTGGGACCTCAAGTGGAGTTGGGCTACTAGGTAGAGGAAGTCATCGGCAGTTGCTGCCAGTTGTGCTCTGCGGCTGGCGGCCACTCCGCAAACTATAGAGAGGTCGCGACTCTCTGGAATCCGTTGTTGAAGCCCTTCTTCGTTGCATGTTCGTTCCCTGCTCCTGAATATGGGTGCGGTGTCAGTCAGTGGGTGCCAGTGCTGCTGAGGCTTCGACCGTTCGCACCACACAGCCGCTCGAGCGCCTAGTGCGCAGGCGGCCGCACTGTGTTTGTGCGGCTTAGAGCGCGTCATGTATTGAGAGGGCAGCATTGGCTACATCCAGGGGGAGGCGCAGCGGCGCAGCCAGGGGTGCAGACAGAGGCGTGAGGTCCAACCTATTAAAGTCAGCATGGATGTAAGGGCTCCGACATGCGTCGCGTCCCTATCATTTTTTGGCTGCTGCCTGTCTGGTAAATGTGCACGCAGGAATGTGCTGCAGCGGCCCCTGCTTACCTGCAGCACACACTGGGTACTACTAACAGCTTCAGCAATCAGGCTTAAGCAATCAAGCTTCAGGCTAGCTGCAACACACTGCCTAGCTGCAGCATGCTAGCCGCACGTGCACGTGCACACACACACACACACACACACGCGCTGCCTACCTGCCAGGCAGCACATGCTGCCTGCTATCAGCTACAGCTGTTGGCCGCACACACGCACGCTTCCTAGCTGCAACACGCTGCCTAGCTGCAGCACCGCTGCCTGCTAGCTGTGAGCCGCACGCGCGCGCACACACACACACTGCCTAGCTTAGCTCGTGCTGTTTAGGTGCAGGACGCTGCCTGGCTTTAAGCCGCACGCACGCACGCGTGTGTACACGCCCGCATGCTGCCTACCTACCTGACTAGCTGCCTAGCTCACGCTGCCTAGCAGCACCCAGTGACTGCATGTGGGCGCTGCATGTGTTGTCTCATCGCTTGCACCACTGCACGCGTGCTGCATGTGCCCATCGCGCTCACCACCACTACACGGGTCATGCATGCATGCGCGCGCTGCATGCATGCGTGCTTGTGACGATGGCGAACTGAGAGAGGGAGAACACCTGCTTCTAGCGAGCTAAATCACGCTATATATTCTGGTTGCTGTAGCACATGTTCGAACAGTTGTTGTACATCAGCCAGCCTGTCTTGCTTGTCGTGGCATCTCTCCCCCACTGACAGCGCAAACTCAGATCCCTGCAAAATCGCTAGCACGATCCAGCACTTTGAGCACGTTCACACACTGTGACACACTAAACAAAACAATCAACGCCAATCACTCTCCTCATCACGCTCACCAGCACCGGACGTGCATGCTGTAGCACGGGACTCATTTCCAAATACCAAATATCCAAAGATATCGTATCCAAGTTGCATGTTCATGGTGGCGCTCATGAGCGCCACCATGCTGCCAGCGCCTTGAGTGCGGGGTTCACCAATGAAGTGGTGCGTGGCGGTGGATGGTGTCCATGGATCAGGGCGATGCTAGGCTGGTAGAGGAGAAGTGCCATGCCCTCACCCCACGCGGCCTCGCTTGGTGCCTGGACACAGGGTCCGTCTATTCAAGCGGTGCCGCGGCGCGGAGAGCGGCTCCAGCGCTCTGACCTCGTCAGACAGTGGGGACCACACTGCGGTCGCAGTGCCTAAAGAGGATGCGCAGAGCAGGCAGCGTGCGGACAGCTCAGGGGTGGAGTTCAGCAAGAGCTTGGACCGGTGGTTCTACGCGCTCAGCGCCAGGTGGGCGAGGGAAGGAAGCCACCAAACTTCTGGTATGCAACAGTGCCCACAACAACAACGCCCTATATAACTGCACCCGCAGGACGTCCATTGACGGCCACGTAACTCCCACGACCACGCCGCGGCTGAGCATATGCAGGGTGGGTGGATTCATGGGTGGCGCCCAACGACTGCCTCGTCATCCCCCACCATACACACACACACCTTCACACAAGCACACACACACACACACACGCTGCATCGCACTCACACTCTGCATCACACGCATGCATGCAGGACGGCGTCACGATGCTCATCAACGGAAAGTACATGGTGGTCAAGCACCTCGGCGAGGGCACGTTTGGGCAGGTCAAGCTGGCGCTCAACCTGCACGACAAGAAGCTGTATGCGATCAAGGCGTGCCGCAAGAGCCAGCTCGGCTGCCCGATGCAGCAGCTGGGCAGCGGCAGGTGCGTGCGTGTTGGGTGTTGTGCGTGCCGGCGAGCACGAACGCACGCACGGGGGGCTGCTTGCACGGGTCTGCGCATGGGCCGTGCAAACCACATTTCAGAGAGAGAGTGCAAGGGGATGAGGAGGGTCGGGGTCGAGTGTGTGCCCGCTCCCTCCTCACGCGCGCACGGCCGCAGGCCCGACCCCATCTCACGACCTCCTCACTGTCACGCCAGGAGGAGCTCTGGCGGGTGGAAATCCACTGGCCGGCTGAGCCGCGGTCACAATGCGCCAAACCGCCACGCGTCGGTCAACTCATGGCAGGCGGGAGGAGCTGGCAGGAAGCCGCAGGAGCGGGAGCAGCAGCCGGCGGACGGAGGCCGCGCTTCTAGCTCAGACATTGCGCGCCTGCGGGAGCGTTTCTCGCGCGGGTGGGGCAGCAGCGCAGACCTCGGCGCGATGCTCAGCTCGCCGCCGCACGTGCCCCCCGTCGGCTCGTCGATCTCGGCACAGAGCGAGCAGTCCCCGCCCGGCACGCGAGGCGTGGGCACCAGCGCGGGCGGTGGCAGCGCGTACCAGGAAACGGTGCCGCCGCTGCGGCGCGGAGGAGAGGGCGTGTCGGGCAGTTGGGCGCAGCAGCAGCCGGCTGGGGGGGTGCTGGCGCAGCATGTGGAGCAGGCAGTGTCTGCGCTTGAGCAGCACCTGCAACAGCAGCAGAAGCAGCAGGGGCAAGGGGTCTGCGGAGCAGGGGTTGACGCGCGTGGCGGCGGTCGTGCGGAGAAGCAGGGGCAGCAGCAGCAGGGGCAAGGAGGAGGGGGAGGAGCATTGGCACGTAGCAGCATGGAGCGGAACGGCGTGAGCGTCTCCGGTGGCGACAGCGATGCGATGCCGCCACCAGCACCGTCGGCAGAGATGATTTTAGGCATGCACAGCAGCGGCGACAGCGGCAGGTGCGTGTGCGTGCTGTCCATGTGTGTGTGTGTGTGTGTGTGTGTGTGTGTGTGTGCGTGTGTGTGTGTGTGTGCTGCAGCGGCGGCAGCAGCAGCGTCTACAGTGCCAAGCGCGGGCGGCACGTGGTTTGTGTATGTTTTGCGTGGTTTGTGTGTGTGTGTGTGTGTGTGTGAGAGTGAGTGAGTGAGTGAGTGAGTGAGTGAGTGAGTGAGTGTGTGTGTGAGTGTGAGTGTGAGTGAGTGAGTGAGAGAGTGAGAGAGTGAGAGAGTGAGAGAGTGAGAGAGTGAGAGAGTGAGAGTGTGAGTGAGTGCGAGTGTGTGAGTGTGTGAGTGTGTGAGTGTGTGAGTGTGTGAGTGAGTGTGAGTGAGTGTGAGTGAGTGTGAGTGAGTGTGAGTGAGTGAGTGTGAGTGAGTGTGAGTGAGTGTGAGTGAGTGTGAGTGAGTGTGAGTGAGTGTGAGTGAGTGTGAGTGAGTGTGGGTAAGGGTGGGGGTAGGGGTGGGGTGGGCGGGGGTGGGCGGGGTGGGCGGGGGTGGGCCGGCGGGCGGGCGCGCGCGCGCGCGCGCGTGCGCTCGTGCGCGCGTTTGTGTGTGTGTGTGTGCGCGCGTGCGTGCGCGCGCGCACAACCAACGGGGTGCATGCACGCGGGGTCGTCACGACCACAGGCCACCCACACACCTCCCGTCGCGCCCACGCACGCCCACGCATGCCAACGCACACCCTCACGCAGCCTCGGCGCCGGCCCGGGCTTTGCGCGGAGCAACCCCATCAGCGCGCCCGGCCGGAACTCTGGTGTGGTGGACCAGCTGCGCGCCGAGGACTTTGTGCGCGAGATCGCAATCATGAAGCGGCTGTCGCCCCTCAACATTGTCAAGCTGTTTGAGGTGTGGAATAGCTCTCCGTTGTGCTCCAGGGCTACGCGCTGGCAGGCAGCCGGCTGGTGATTGCTAGGGCCAGAACTGGACTGGGGTCTAGGCGGTGATACTAGGACTAGAAGGCAGTCTTCGCTGGAAAGCCGATCTTACTGGTCAAGGTGCGTCAGTGCTTGCTTGTGTGGGTGCGTGGGTGGGTGCGTGCGTGGGTGAGTGGGTGGGTTCCTCTGGACCTCTTGCACGTTGTCGCGGTTACGTAGGAGTAGCAAACTGGAATTGAATTGAAAGGTGTGTGTGGGGGGGGGGGGGGGGGGCGGGGGAGTGGTCGCACGCCGCTTGCGTGTGCGCGCACGCGCTTGTGCCAGCAAGTCAAGTGTCGACCAGGCACTTCGCGACGAGGCCCCATGCCCGCGTGGCATGCTCTCACGCACGACGGCGTACACGCGCTCTTCACCCTAGGAGCCAGACCAGGCAGAGCACACAGCCAGGCAGCAGCAGGGTCCCTTGCCTTGTCTAGGTCCAGCCCCGACCCACTAGCCCCCCACCCCCAGTAGCCAGCCACCCGTCTGTTGTCCTTGGGCGCTTTACGCCGAGCAAGGTCGAATACGCTGCCTGTCGGTGCGTCACACACGACTGTAAATCCATCATCAGGACGCGTTCCTCTCCACCACCCCACCCCACCCCTTGAGCTCATGTGTGTCCCATGCCCTCCTAAACCTCGACCCTAAACCACAGCAGGGTTCAGCTGCAATTAGCAAAGCCACTGTGCTACTTGCTTCTCCCCCCCCCAGCCAATGTGCCCCATGTCCTCCTATACTTGATGATGATAGATGGCCACAACCTCACCCTCACCCCTACTACACTGCACGCACAGGTGATTGGCGACCCCGGGCCTGACGACCCCACGTCCTCCTACACCTTGGACGATGATGGATGCTACAGTCAGGGACACCTCTCAAGGCCTTAACCTAAACCTTACCCCTACTACTACACCCCGGGTCAGTTGGAATTAGCAAAGGAACTGAGCTTCTTGCTCCTCTCCCCCTCGAGCCAATGTGCCTCCTTGACCTCCCTGATGATGCTGGATGTGACATGTGCCTCAACTTCACCCTCACCCCTCCTACACCGCACGCACAGGTGATCGACGATCCCTCGTCTGACGACCTGCTGCTGGTGATGGAGTATGTCGAGGGGCAGGTGCTGCAGCCGCGGAAGGCCGGGGGGCAGCGTTTTGAGAGGTTTCCGGAGGCGGAGGTGAGGGGAGTGAGGAGGGGGGGGGGGGGCAGCTGCAAGAGAAAGAGAGGGGGGAGGGGTCGCTGCGCTTTGGTGTGTTCCCTTGAGCGAAGTGGGGAGGGGGCGGCGGGGGGCAGCTGCGCGTGAGGGAGAGGGGAGGGGTCACTGCGATTTGGTGTGTGCCCTTGAGCGAAGTGGGGAGGGGGGGCCGGGGGGCAGCTGCGCGTGAGAGAGGGGAGGGGTCACTGCACTGGGGCAGAAGGGAGAAGAAGGGGCGGATGTGCGAGGGGGGGGGGGGGGTCGCTGCGCTGGGCGGGACGGGGAGGGAGGGTGGAGGGGGGGAAGGCAAGGGGAAAGAGAGGGGGATTGGGGGGAGAGACTGCTGCGCTGCGCTGAGGTTGGTCAGCGTACCATGAGAGGGGGGGGGGGGGTCTGCTCATCAGAGCCTCTCTTCGTCCCTCGCGGCTGGAACATCCAACGCCCTATAAGCAACGCCTTAATAAACTGAGCTGTGCTTTGCTGCGTGTGTGCGAGCAGGTGTGGCGCATGGCGCGCGACGTGCTCGCCGGGCTGGAGTACCTGCATGGGAACCACGTGGTGCACGGAGACATGTGAGCCGCGCGCATGCACACACGCATGCGCACATGCGTGCACGAACAAACGGACAACACCTCGCACACAGAAAGGGGCCCTGTGATCGGGTGGGGTGGGGTAGGTAGGGTGGGGAGGAACGGAGGAGTGCGGGCGCGGCGCCACCCGTCGCCACTCACCCGCAGCTCAAAAGCTTGCTACCACCACCCCCTCGTAAGGCAGCCAAGGAGAAGCTGAGCTTCCCTTGGAGGGGGTGGTAATATGGGGTTTAGTTGCAGAGAGACCAGGGAGTCTCTCTGTTTCCCCGGGCCGAAGGCCGGGGAATTATACTTAGCAATAATCAGCTCTGCTGATTATGTCGCGCCTGCGTCACTCTTCACACGTAGTCGATTCCAAAAGCTCGTTGGATGCCTCTGATGGCGTGTTGGGCTTGTGCGTGCTTGCGCGCACCCTCGCGCCCCCCCACCCGCGCCTGGCGCACGCGCGCCGCCACGACGCCCCCGCCCTCCCCCCCTCCCCTCTTGCCCCGCGCGCAGCAAGCCCGCCAACCTCATGCTCGACGCCAACACGCACCACGTCAAAATTGTCGACTTTGGCTCGGCCGTGATGCACAACCGCGCGCGCACGACGTCGCTGTCGATCATGGGCCCCGGCACGCTGTCGTGCACGCCCGCGTTCCGGTCGCCAGAGTCGCTCTTGCCGGGCTACCGGCTCTCAACCGCGCTCGACATGTGGGCGTTTGGGGTGACGCTCTACCTGTGGTAAGTGTGTGACATAGTCGGTGTGGGCACTCGGCAGCAGCAGTCGTAAAAGTCGACCCTAAACCCTAAACCCTAAACTCTAAACCCTAAACCCTAAAACCTTAACCCCAGTCATCGTCAGCGCTCGGTTTTGCTCGGCTGTACCTCGTGCCTGGCTTTGCGCCTGGTCCCCTTCCCCCTTCCACCCTTTTGCTCCTCCAATCTTCGCACCACCGCAGCCCCTCACAACCGTCAACCCCCTTGCGCAGGGCTGTCAGTGAGCTGCCTTTCCAACGCACCCTTTTCCACATTCCACGTTCCACGCTCCATCCACGAACCAATCCGCCTCGCCCCCCCTCTTTCCACTCCCCCCACCACCCACAACACTACTACGGCCGCCCTTGCGCAGGTCTGTCGGCGAGCTCCCGTTCCATGGCGCTGCCCCGTTCCACGTGTATGAGTCGATCCACCGCGGCGAGGTACACGTTCCGGCCGACGCGTCGCTGTCCCCAGAGCTTGAGGACCTCATTCGCGGCCTCCTCACCAAGGACCCGGCGCTGCGGCTCGACGTTGACGGCGTCGCCCGGCACATGTGGGTGGCCGCGCCGCCTGGCAGCCGCGCCTCGGAGGGGCCGCGGGGGCAGCGCGCGAGCGCACGCATGGCAGAGGAGGAGGGCTTCAGAGGAGGGCACGACGACGACGGCGGCGACGGCGACCCGTTCTGTGGGATGTTCGACCTGATGCCCGAGGCGCTGCGCACGGCCGCCGCCTCTGTCCCGGGGCTGTCCGCGCTGGCACGTAGCAACACGCTCGGCGACGCCGCCGCGCTCGGCGACGACGACGCCGACGACATGGACGTCGACCAAGGGCCCGGGCAGCGCGTTTGGGCGGCGGTGCTGCAGCCTGAGCGCTGCTGTCGCCGCGCCCGCGCCCGCGCCGCTGCCGATGGGCTCGCCGACGCCGCGCCCGCCGTCGTTCTGCGCTGGCGGCGCGTGGCAGGGCGCAGCGGGCAGTGCTGTGGGTGCTGGAGGAGGGGGTAGGGTGGGGGGGAGAGAGTCAGCCACGCACCCCCAGCCGCCGTTCGGTTCAGTCGGCGCGGGCGGGCTGCTGCCGCCAGTGCCGGAGCTCACCGAGCTCGCAGGCGGGGCGGCCACGGTCGAGGAGGTGGGCTGCGAGTGCGGAGGTGGCGTGGGCGGGCTGCCGTCGCCATGCGGCCGCACGCGCAAGCGGGCGCCCGAGAGCGCGGAGTGCGGCCACCTTCCCCCCTCTCACCGGTCGGTCAGCCGTGCGGAGATGGACCTTGCGGTCTCGCAGTTTGAGACGACGGTCGACCTCGGGGCAATGGGCAGCGTGTTTAAGGAGGTGGGTTGTGCTTGGGTGCGGGTTGGCTGTTTGAGAGGAGGGGCGTCTGCCGTCTTGTTCGGCGTGTCTCGCGTCACACGCTTGGGGGTCTGCCCATTAATGGTGCTGTGTGCTACCCAGTGTGTACGCGGCTTGGTTGCTTGGTGCCCCCCTCCCCATCCCACACACACACACCGCGCTCTCGCTCTTACCCGCAGGTAACGTTTGAGCCGCACGAGGAGATCATCCGCTGTGGCGAGCACATGCGCCACGTGCACCTCGTCCTCTCTGGCGAGGTCGAGCTCTACCAGCTCGTGGCAGCGGACGGCCACGGGTGCGGGCCTCACCACGCACAGCACGTGCATGCAAGCGGGCAAAGCGGCCCGTGCAGCGGCGTGTGCTATGCTGGCAACGGATTGCTCTCGGTGCCGCGCGGCACCCCGACCCTTACGCGACTGGAATCCAACGCGGGCGACACGAGCGGAATCATGCTGTCCGACACATGATGATGCGCACGATGTCGGACTCGCTCTCAGGCGGCTGCCCCGAGTTCCTGCACTCGGCCTCGACCATGCTCGACAACAGCGGCTTCTTGCACGTGCTGGCCAGCACGCTGGCGCTCGAGTTTGCGCACCACCCGCCACACCGCGACGCCACCACAGCGGGGCGCCACCACAGCGATGGCAGCGCGGAACCTGGCACAGCAGCGGGCGCCAGCGGCTCGGCCGGGCGCGGACTAGGCTCCAGGCTGTCTATGGCGGTGCCGGCAGCAGACGGGGACCTGCGGAGCCGGGGGCCGACGACGCCGGTGCGGGTGGACGGAAGCAGCAGCACGCCATCGCTCCTGCTCGTGTGCACCGCCGCAGACTCGCCGACGTGCGGCTCGCTGAGCGACGCGGTTCCAGGCTCGCTCGCTGCGTGCGCCAGGGCGCTCTCGAGCGACAAACACGCGGCCGCCGCCACGGCGCTCGACTGTGCGGCGCCGGGGGCACCCGTGCGCGTCGTCGTCGCGGTCAAGGGCCCTGGCGATTCGCTCGGCCTGCTCAACCCGCACGGCATCGCCGTCGGCGGCGCGCCCGCCCAGTCGGGCTGCGCGTCGTTGAGCGGCCACTCTGCGCCGCTGCCGACGTGTTGCAGCAGGGAGCAGCCGCCGCCGCCGGTGTGGCGCGCTAACGTGTGCGCGCGCAGCCGCGTGGTCGCGCTGCGCGCGTCGGTCGCGTCGCTCGACAGCCTCGTCATCCAGTGCGTGGCCGAGGCGCTGCGGCAACTGCACGCGATTGGGCGCAGCCACATGCAGCAGGCGCAGGGGCAGCAGTAGCAGCAGCGGCCGGGCACGGCGGCGGCTGCGGGCGCAGCGGCGCAACAGTAGCTTCCGAAGGCCCTTCTGCCTTGGGAAGGGACGCACTCGGCGGCAGTGATTGCCGTCGACTGGTGAGCGCACACCACCCCCGCCTATTTATGCGATGCGTGAGGTCGCGGGGGCAGGTGATGCTTCACACTGTGTGGGGGGGGGGGTCCCCGTCACGTTTTCGACTTGTTTTCGTGCGTCGTGTGTGTCTTGCGCCGTGTGTTGTGCGCGCCCGTCGCAGCCGGTGGTGCCTGTGCGGTCTTACTCTCAGCTCTCTCTTCTACCATTCCGTTCTACCATGAACGGTGCACTCAGAGTGCGGTTTTAATTCTATTACACTATGGGTACTATGGGTGCACGCACTGTTATTCATTCTGTTAGCCCAAACCAAACAAATAGCTAGAGGTTTTTTTTCAGAAGGATGACCACACACCTTGGCATATGTGTGCGTGCCGCCGCATGTTCAAGTCATGCACATACATATTTTACAACATGAGCAATGTGTCACAGGCCGTGAGCTGGCACTTCGCTCTACCACTTAAACGATTAACTAGTGCTCACGGGCACGGATGCTGGTTTCCGCTGGAGATGTCACTGAGTTCGCCACCATGTAACGCTGTTATGTGCCGAGATTGCGCGTAAGATGAGGATATGAGGCATCAGGAGCCATGGCGTCTGATTCACCACGTTTTTAAGAGGCGTTTTTCGAAAGCAACCCACCAGCATTAGTAATAACGACATGATCCAGGCCAGCAGCTTAGAAGAACCGACCCTATCTGCGCGCGCGCACTTCCCCACAACTACAGCCATGTCGGTGCCCTCTGTGCAGCTGCATGACCGTGGACTCCCCAACGGGTGCAATCGCGGCGGCCATCGCCACAGGGCTCTGCCCCGCTGCTTTGTGCGGCACCACGACCCTCGGCACGGCAGTCGCAACCCGGACGGGGGTCAGCGCGCCGACCGGCCTGATGTGATGGCGGCGTTCCCAGAGCTGTGCCGGGCAGGCACGGAGGCGTGCGGGGGGACACTGCTGCGGTTGCGCGTGACGCCACCCGCGAGCTGATCGATTCGATTGGCTGGCGGGCGCCTGCCAACGACTTGGCGGCGCCGATCAGCCTGGCTGACCACCTGGCGCTGCGGGTGGGGCGGGCCGCCTGGCACCTGGCCCAGTACTGGGTGACTAGTCACGGGCGACGACGCGAGGCCAGCCGACGCAGCGGAGCTTGTAGAGGAGGTGGCTGCGCTGAGGAGGGCCATGGAGGGCCTCTGGCGTGTGCTGTGCGTCAACCAGTCCAAGGACACCTACTTTTGTTTGTTGGTTTGTTGGTTGGCAGCCCACGGCGTGCGGCACGCGGGTGGCCACGACGTAGCCCCTCCCCCCCCCCTGCGGCTGGGCCCCTTCGCCGGCCGTGCCCGGAGCAACCAAGGCACTGTAGGTGTGGGAACACTACTTCTGGTCCTGCCCCGTGGCAGCGTCAGTCGTTGCGGAGCTCCTCCTTGGCCTGGGGCTCCCAGTGGCCGATAGACCCTCTCGGGTGGAGATTTGGATCCCTAGGCCTGTGCTCCCGTTCGGTTGCGGTGGTGGCCAGCGGGCTGCACGCTGGGGCATGGGCGGTGGTCGACTGTCCTGCGGCAGTCGACGCCATGGAGCGTGGCCGCCGCCGCATGTGGGCAGCCGTCAAAGGGCGACTGTCGGCCGGTCTGGGCCGCGCCCCAGCCGGGGATGCGGTGGCGGTTGTAGTGGCGGGACGCCAACTTCGGCGAAGTTCTTGAGCCTCCTCCAGGATTTTGTTTGGTCGGCCGGTTTCCGGCCACATGGGAGTGCTTCCAGGCAACCACCCCTTGTTCGGCTGTCTGCCCGATGGGAAGGGGCAGTGCACAGTCCTGAGCCGGCCACCAATGCCTGCTACACAGTAGGTATGGGCACTTCCACCTGCCCTGACCCGAGCTTCTGGGTCAGGGCAGGGGAGAGGTGGGAGTTTTTGTCATAGCCAGGGGTGGCGGCCGTTGTCGCCCCGTATTTGGCCGAAACGACGTGACGTGTGATGATTTGGACAGAGGGGCAAGTATGACCCCTGGGGTGTCGCCGCAACCACGGGAAAACTCACACACGGGCTCACGAGAGAGTCACGCATCACGCCGTCTATCTTGATTGCCCACATCCTCCGGGGGTGTGGGGCAGTGTATAGTTTACAGTTGACAGTTGACAGTAGGCACCCGCAGGGCGTGGGATTGAGGGAGCTGCCTAGTGTGGGGCAGTGCTTCCTGCTTAATCGGCGGGCTGGGCGAGCATCCAAATCATGTCCAGTGTTTTTTGTGTGTGTGGGAGGCTAACTATATGTGTGCACTCCCCGGGGTTTCCGTGCGACCCGGGGTGTTTTGGCTTGAGGGTCTTGTTCTTGTTTTGCCTGACTTTCTCTTGCTCTTGTTTTGCCCTTTTACATGACCCGCTTAACGCAACACTACTCTCCAGTGGAGGGCAATTCTGCTTTTGTCAGGGGGAAGGGGAGGGACGGTGCTGAGGCACCCTGGGCCATATGGGGCTCTGAGGATGGCGGAGGAGTTGAGGTGGTGTCGAGTGTGAACATGGGCGTTTGCATCCCCACACTTGGCTCTCAGAACCGTGTGGGGTAATTCTTTGCGGTTCATCACAACGGGGGGCTGTGCCGAGGGGCTGTATGTGCAAGCCTTGCTGGCTACTAGCTTTGGGAGGTACTGTTTTCAACTGAGGGTCTAGGCGCTCCCGTTGTGTTACGCTTTCGATGACGACAATCCACACCCCAACACCACTGCAATATCTATTGGGTGTGGGGGACCTGAAGGTTGACTCCTCTTGACTAGAGGAATCCAACGCACCAACTCCCGTGTCGAGCATGTCGGAAAGTTACAAAGTTAAAAATTTCATGTAGAGAGGGGAAGGGCATGGCACCGGTCCGGTATGAAAAAATCGAATGTCTTCAACGTTGGGTCTGTTTCTAACTTCCCCCCCCCCCCTTGACCATGCCTGTTACAGTTACAGTTACATCGGCTTTCCAGCAAAGACTACCTCTAGTCCTAGGACCACCGCCTAGACCCAAGTCCAGTTCTGGCCCTAACAATTACTTGTGAGGGGCGGTAGCCACCAGCCGGCTGCCTGCCAACGTGTAGTCCCAGAGCAAAAAGGAGAGCTATTGTGCGACGCCTCCAAAATAGGTCCTAACTGCTTCTAGGGGATAGGGGGTCAAGTGGCGCTTGCCAATCTACTTGACCGCCGTGGTGGAGGGGCCGGCGCCTGAGGGGCAGCCGGACCGTACACCACGGCTCTCCACCCGACCCTATCCTGAGCACGCTCAAACGCCGTGTCCGAAAAAGTCTTCCAATCAGAACGAGTGCCACTAGTTTCGCCTAGCTGCTGAATCAGTAGCTTAAGAAAATAGTGTCGGGAGGAGGCTGGAGGCCGGCCTTGCTGCCGAGCCACATCCATTGTGCAGTCAAAAGTCGTACGAGGAAGACGAGAAGCCGGCATGCGCATCACATGGCCTAGCCACTGCATTGATCGCTTTGCCACAAGGCTCTCAATTGGCTCAGTGTCGCACGCCTGCCGAATATAAGTTAATCTGTGCCGGTCGACCAGGCGCACACCCAGAATGCGACGAAGGCAGTTAGAGTGGGCAACCTCCAATCGAGTCAGTTGTGTTTTAGTAGGGGCCCATGTTTCGCAGCCGTACAGAAAGTGGGGCAGCACGAAAGTGTTGTAAACCCGCATCTTAGACTGCACTTGCATCTTCTTGCTGGCCCAAATCTTATCAAAAGACGCAAACACGCCCAGCGCGCGACCGACACGCACACCGATCTCCTTTTCCACACCACCACTCTGGGTTATCCAACTCCCTAGATACTTAAATGCAGAGACGGTCTTCACTTCACCACCAGTCAGCGCAAACGGGGGCAGATCCGCGTCAAAATCTGCTGGCAAAATCATCACTTCTGTCTTGGCGGCGTTGATTTGCATGCCAAAGCTAGAGGACACTTTGTCAAGGATTTTCAGCATAAGCGCCAACTGAGCTGGGTCATGCGAGAACAAACATAAATCGTCGGCATACATCAGCATTACTATGCGCTCAACCGACGACGACAACACCGAGCCGCCGGCTCGGGTCACGACTGACACGCCAGCCCCCTCTGGCATCATGTCTAGCGCCTTTTTCACTATGTGGTCAATAAAAACATTGAACAACACAGGAGCAATGACGCACCATGCCATGCCTGTAAACTAAACTTTTCTGCCCCCCCCCCCCCGTACGCGTGCTGCCAACTGTCAGTTTTTTGGAATATCTGATGTCCCTGTCCCAGCCCACCTGCTGGCCCTCTAGCACCCACCGGGGCACCACCAGTGCTAGATGGTGGTGGGCATGGGTCCACCCATACCCAAAAGGTGAATACAATTATGTAAACGCCAGGTGTGATCGGCTTATCTGCTGGACTTGGGTTCAGGCGGTGGTACTAGGACTAGAAGGTAGTCTTCGCTGGAAAGCCGATGTAACTGTAACTGCCATCGGCGCCTGCGCATCAGCAGGGCGCGTGTGCACAGAACCATTTTAATTTGCCATTTTAAAACATATGGTCGACGCAGAGGCTGGGCAGCACATGCGCAATCTCGGGGATGAAGATGGGCCCGGTTCCGCACTGGCTGCCCTTGAGGCTCCGCGGAACCTCCCCCTCGGGCACCCTGTTCAGCGCGTGCGCCGACGTGGTGCTGAGGCTGAGCAGCGGCAGCGACAGCAGGGTCGGCGCCGTCCACAGGTGCATGGTCATGATGCCCTTGCCTGTAGCGGGATGGGCAGCAGCGTGGCCTTGGCACGCGCGCGTGTGTGTGTGTGTGTGTGTGCATGTGTGTGCGGGCGTGCGCTGGCAGTTGTGCAGCGGCCTGCAGCGGGAGGGGCGGCAGCGGCATGGCTGCAGCATGCGTGCGTGTGTGTGTGTGTGCGTGCATGCGCCGTCATTTGCACACCAACCTTTGACAAACACGCCCCCTGTGGCCTCGAACTTGAAGCGCGGCAGCGGGGGGCGCCCCATGTCGAACAGCTCTTTGGTCACAGACGACACCTGGGCAAGAGGCAGTGCTCCTTCAATTGGCTTCAATTAATTAATTCTTGCCCAGCCGCTGGCGGCCAGGACCAAAATCGGCAAAAATCGGCAAAAAAAAGAGGCGAAACGGCCAAATCGACCAAAATCGGCAAAACAAATGGGCAGTAACCCTAAAAAACCAATTCATTATTTCCGCCCAGAAACCGCCGTAGGCGGTAGACCACCCAATCGAAGCAGCACTGGCAAGGGGGTGCAGGGTGTGGGTTTGTTGGCAGGGATTTTTTCCAGGAGTTTGGAGTGTTCTTCTACAGCCACTTTGCTGTAATTAAGCCCGTGAGCGGCAGTGTACAGCTGGAAAAGGTACTCGCAGATCACATTGTTTTGTAATGGGTGCGTGTGGTGGTCGGTCTTTATGGTCCTGGATTTACAGCCGGTTATACCTGGGGTCTGCCCAGGGGGGGGGGGGGGGCAGAAAAGAAAATACTTGAACACATGATACCAAAAACAATGACCCCCCCCCACCCCCGCCTCACAAAATACGCCATGCATGGAGCCGGGACCAATGCACATGGATTCCTAACAGTGAGCTGTCCATCGCAATGTCTAAGTTGTCAGAAGATAGCCGAAATAACCCATAAAATGCAGCCATACCATGGCTTCGATGTCAGGCACCGAAAAGTTCACACTTTCCAGGCAGATTCAGGGTTGACTCTCCTGAGGTGTTTTGCTGTGCTCTCCAAAGAGATTCAGATGACATCGGTCCCATCTCAATCCATGAAGGTTGCTCAAATCCCTGGGTGGGCACTCGGTACACCGTAGAGAGCAAGCGGAGGAGTTTGAGCGTTAGCGTGTGTGGACCCCCACCCATATAACCCAGGGACAATTCTGAGAGTGGATTCGTGCTCCTCTCGTCAAGGCAGTTCCAATGGTTGTTTTCCCGTCCAATACGGCTCACTGGAAAGAAAGTGCTGGACCCCTGTAGAAAGCTCTGGACCCCCCCCCCGCCCCCAACTTTGAGCTCCCATACCTTGGCCCCCAGGTGTCCAAATTCAAACAAATCGACGGTTTTGGAACATTCACAGCTAGGAGACAAGATTCCATCATGTGTTGGAACACACAAACACAAGAAATGGAAAAAATTCTTGTGTTTTCTGCCCCCCCCCCCCCTCTGGGTCTGCCTCTGACTTTTTACACTTCTTACATGCACGCGCCCGGAGGACCCCGGGGTCCGGGGCGTGAGTTAAGACCTAGACTACACGTCTAGGTTAGCTCTACTAGTAGAGCCCTCAAGGCCACGCAGCGCGCCAGCCTACCAGTACCTACCAGCCTCTGACTGATTCAGGGCTGAGTGTGCTGTCTGGCTTGGGTGCTGCTTGCTTGGTGGCCGCCGCCACGTGTGGGTGGCGCTGCCGTAGGTTCCCCCCCTTTTGACTGTTGGCAGGGCTCCTGCTTTGATTGATCCTGCTGAAACTCTGGAACTGATTGTGACCGCCGGCCTGTGATTGTAAAACCCTCTTGTTGTTGTTGGTTGGCAATGGGTGGGCGAATGCCAAGGGAGCGAGCAGGCCTTGTCATTGACAACAAACAGCCACCATGGCCCTGCAGTACCACTGCTGTGCACCTTGGATGCGGTTCAGATTCCGTGTGGCACCCTGTGGCTCTAAACCTGAACTCCTACTTAGCCCCAAACCATCCACCCCAAACCCGACCCCAACGTCTACTGAACCCGCACTAAACGCAGGTACATGATGAGAATCTAACCTGGATGCGGTTGACCTGCCTGGTGGACTTTATGCGGGTCGCGGTGTTCATTGTGTCACCGAACGACGTAAACTTTGGAAGCTGCAAATGTGGGTGTGGGTTTGAGCGTTAGCACCAATGGGTTCAGATGCCTTTCAGAGTGTGTGTTTGTATGTATGTATGTATGTATGTGTGTGTGTGTGTGTGTGTGTGTGCGCGTGTGTGTGTGTGTTACCAGGTGAGGGATTCAGGCGCGCATGCGTTCTCAAAGCAATCTGGATGGATGGATATGTGTGTGCATGCCAGGGGTTTCTTCGAGGGCTGCCAGGCTATTCGTTTCACTGGAGAGGGCCTCCCGGACTCTCCAGGTTTCTGGTAGAGCTCGCTGTGCACTCCCCAGGCATCTTCCCGGGGCCTGCGCCCCAGGACCCCCGCTTTTCCTCCGGCCTTTCCGAATTCCCCCCTAGCAGAGACGCCGGAGGCGCTCTTGCGCCTGCTAGATGCACTTCACGTTGATTTTAGACGCACGCTCAATGTCCGCGAGTCTGAGGGGGTGATGTGTAATGACCAGTACTGCCCGGTCACGAGCGCCAGGGGAAGGGTGACCCTGAAGTACGCTGGTATGGAACTGCCCATGAATCACGAGTCTAAATATCTGGGCGTGCTCTTCAAGAGCCGTCGGGCAATAGACGCAGGGCTGTAGCAGAGGCAGAAGACGAGCCAGCGTGCACGCTTCGCCCTAGCACACAGATACGATGCCATGGGCCTCCACACCGTGGGAGTAAAGGCGCACCTGTTTAACACACTGCTGCGACCTGAGAGATCTGGGGCCCGGGATTGATGGCGGGTGCAGGCATGGGGGCACAAGGGATCTTCTCGGGGGCAGCCGACAAGTGGGGGGTGGCTGGAGGGGACTGGGGCCCCTCAAAGGCGTCGCGCCGCAAGTGGCGCGCCATGGAAGCCCTACACTTGCAATCTGTGCGCGAGGCCCTCCGCATTTGCAGGTGTGGGCAACAGCTATCGCTGCTGGCGACGGAGGTGGGCTGGCGACCGCTGTTGACCGACTGGCTGCGGCAGGCGGCGCGCTTCTGGGCGAAAGCACCACGGCGGCCGGATGGCGATCTGCTGAGAGAGGCGATGCGTGAGAGCTGAGAGTTAGCAGCGGATGGCGTGCGGGAGAGTTGGTGGCACAGTTGATCGAGTGCCTCAGCACAGTGGGGCACACGCTGGCGTGGGGCCAGGAGGCGGGGGGCATCACCCGCCTGCTAGAGACAGCAGCACAGGGGTGGCTGGCATCAGAGACCAGCAAACCAGAGCTGCCAGAGGACGCTAACCAGCTCAGCATCGTCCGCTCAGTGCCCGACTCATGGTCACACCGCTTCAAGATGCTTATTTACATGCGGTGGATGGCGGATGACTCTGGCGGCGCACCAATGCTCCGGACGGGGCTGAACAGCGCCGCCCAGATCACGACACTCGCACGCTTTAGAATGGGGCTGCATGAACCGCAGATAGAGAAGGGGCGCCACACGGGGCAGGCAGAGCCACGCAGCCAGAGGCTCTGTCGCCTTTTTGGCATGCGGGAGGATGAGGCACACGTGATTTTCGAGTGCCCAGCGTACATGGAGGCACGAGCACAGTTTCACACCCTTTTCCTGAGCGTCCCTGAGGACGATAAAGGCTTGGATGCGAAGATGCGAGCGTTTATGAACCCCAGGCCGGGGCTACTTTACCCTGAGTTTTGGCGCGACATGGCCAACTTTCTGGTCCCGTGCCTTGATATACGTAACACAAGCCTGGAGCCGGCAGAGGATTGCGAGGGATAATTGACCTGAAGCAGACGATGTTTTGAATTAGGAGTCAATGAGGCAGCCACAATGGTGGCGGGACCAAGGCGTGGGTCCCCGAGGAGCTGCGGTGCACTGTGGCGTTTGCAGTGCACCGCAGCTGGGTACCTGAGGAATGCCCACACTGGGTCTCACACGTGACAGCTGCCGTAAAGATGACGACCTCAAAACGGTGTATGCAGAAGGAACATATTTATCCGCTATAACCGGGGGTGGCAAGCTTGCTCTCTAACCTATCACCAAATTCCACACTGTCGGTCACCACCGAGCGCCTTTTCCAGCCCCTTTTAGGTAGTTAGGCTAAGGCATGCCCCTCACCAAGCCCTCCTGTGCCTCCCCCCTACAGCAGGGGGGGGGGTCTGCAACACGTACAATGTCGAGCTCGGTGCAACAGAAAAGGGGTAAGCTTGTGCTCAGATCCGGGTCAAGGGTAACAGGTTGATAATCCTATGTATGCTGGTTGAAATCCCAGTCAGAGAACCCCTCAACACGTTAGAGGTTGCGGCCCGGCTTGCTATCCTTTCCGGCCACGTCTTGGCCTGTCTTCCCACGGGGGAATCTCTCTTTGGGCGATTGGCAATGACCCTGCCTCGCATTTCTGTTTCCCCACATGCGCTCACCCAAATTTAATAAGTGTTTGCTGCCGCTGCGGTAGGGGACCTGGGGACGCGCCCACGCTCTTTACAGAGTTTGGGTTCCCTGTCACCAACAGCCAGCCATCTCAGTAAGGTGCTCGGGCCATACGCGCCGAGAACGGTCTTATACACCTGTAGAGGTGTCCCTGACTGTAACATCCATCATCATCATCATCATCATCATCATCTCCCCATCGGAAAACCGCCTGTTGGGCGGTCTCCTCGTCGGAGTCCGATCGGCTAGGAAATCCCTGGTGCATGCGTGTGTTGGTGGTTGTGGTTTTGGTTGTGGTGATGGCGGGATGGGGAGTCGCCAAGATAGGGGGGGTCAGAAAACGTAGCCTTTACACATACGCCATGGGAGGTGCAGCGAGTGGGAGGTGCAGCGAGCACACACACACACACACAGGCCCGCGCGCCCGCGCATGACCCCCGCGCCCCCGCCCACACATCCACACGCACACATGCGCGCACACATCTTGGTGCCAACCAGCCCGCTCACGCAGTCGCCCGTGTGGATCCCTATGCGAACTGCCACTGTGCGGTGCGGCGCCTCGACCTCCTTGGCAGCGTCGAGCATCGCGATCGCAAACGCCATGGTGCGGTGCGCGCACCCGACCGGGTCCTGCGACCCCTCGTCAACCACCTGCATGAAGCCGACATTGTCGGTCCCAATAACGACTCCAGACGACACTACGTAGCTGTCGCCAGCTGTATCAACCTGTCGACACATCATGGGCGGGCATTGCGTTGGTGGTAGCGATCGGGTGGACGGATGGATGGTGGACGCTCGTACGCAAACACGCATGCACACACGCACGCACGTGCACGCACTTGCGTGCAAGCATGCACGCAAGTGCATGCTTGCACGCAAGTGCGCACACACACAAGCAAGCATGCACACAAGCATGCATGCACACACACACACACGCATATACACACGCGCACACACACGCACAAGTGCATGCAAGTACGCAGGCACGCGCACACACGTAAGTACGCACACACGCACGCATGCAAGCACGCACCTTGTGTACGCCGTAAACATCACACATCGCATCAAAGCGCGTGAAAAGGCTGTTGACGAGCGTGAGCACGGCTGACGCGGGCACGTTTCGCGACATTGACGTGAAGTCGGCAATGTCCAGGAACAGGATGGTGACCTGCTTGTGGCTGCGTGCGAGGTCGCCCTGGCAAGGGGAGGGGAAACGAGTGAGAGATGGTGAGCCGGCGCCCTCCCTGGAGGGGGCATCTCGCGAGGTGACCTTGCATCATTGATGTGAGGTAGGGCAACGTCCATGCGGGACTGTGGCTGTGGTGTAATGGGCTGTGGCCTGCTGATGGCTGCGCGCGAGGTTGCCCTGGCGAGGGGAGGCGGGGATAGGGGGGGGAAGTGGTGAATTGAAGGGTAGGGCCAGATCACGTCATTGATGTGAGGTGAGGTGACGTCCATGAAAAGGAATGTTGCTGTGTTGTTATGGGCTGTGACCTGCTTATGGCTGCGCACGAGGTTGCCCTTGCGAGGGGGGGGGAGGATAGGGGAGGGGGTAAGTCAACGAGGGGAAGGCATCAACAGGCTGTAAATGTATCATCCGCACGGCCGGCTGCACTGACCATGTTGGTCATGTGGTCTGCTGGCTGCGCGTTCGCCACTCTGATTGTACACCACCAGAGCTGCCTCAAGATGAAAAACTGTGAAACCAGCCATTATCACCGCCATCGCCTCATCGCCCCATCACCCCGTCATCCCATCGCCCCCTGCTTATAGGCCCACAAGAGCTGCCCCAAGCAACTGTTAAACCAGCAATCACCCCCGCCATCGCCCCATCGCCCAGCTCACAATGTTGACCGAGATTTGTCTGAGTGCGCGCTCGAGAATTACTCAACGATGTGGCGACCCTGAAACCTAGAACCTAAACCAGTTACCCTAAAATACTCACTCACAATGCTGTCCGTGCGTTTATCTGACTGCCCTACCACATTCACGCCTCAGGGTAGCCTGAGGCGGCGCCTCAGGCGGCGCATTTACTTATGCGGATCGGGCGGCGCCTCAGACGCGCCGACTGCCTTAGGCATCGCCTGAGGCGCACCCCTGATCGCCCCAGGCGGTGCCTTAGGCGTCATCCCGACCGCCTCAGGCGCCACCCCGACCGCCTCAGGTGCCCACCACTGCCTGAGGCACATCCCGGACCGTCTCCGGGCGTCCCATTCCATGGCGCGGATCAGGCGGCGCCTCAGGCGCTCCGACCGCCTGAGGCGCCGCCTGAGGCGCACCCCTGATCGCCTCAGGCGTCGCCTCAGGCGTTATCCAAACCGCCTCAAGTGCCACCCCGACCGCCTCAGGCGCCCACCACCGCCTGAGGCACATCCCGGACCGTCTCAGGCGTTATGACCACAATCCATGGCGCAGATCAGACGTTCGGATTTTGGTAGGGGGAACCTCCAGATAAATCAAAAGGACATCGTGGGGGAGGAGCACCCTGGGAATGTGTGAAATCAACCAGCCAGACTTTGGGCTTCCGCAAACAAAATCGTCGCCTTGCGTGGGCAACGCCTTCAGAATCAACAGCAGGCACACAAACAGCAACAGCACACTGTGTGTGTGTGAGACAGACGGGCTGCAAAGCTGCTCCAACCACCCCGACCACCACCACCATACCTGTGCACACGCGACTGCCTTCAGACCCGCCTCCGTGCGCTTCTGAACCCTCACATCGGTCTGCGTGATGAAAACACAGACGCACGCACACACACACACACACACACACACACACACACACACACACACACACACACACACACACACACATACACGCACACACACACACACCAATATGTATGACAGACTGTACAATGACCCCCCTGCCGCCCCGCACACACCACACACACACACACACCATACCTGCGCACATGCGAGTGTTTCCAGGCTCATCTCCATGTGCTTCTGAACTGTCACGTCGGTCTGCGTGATGAGCACAGCTGGTTTTCCGGTGCATGGGATGGTCACGGGCTTGGCGGACACCGCGTGGAAGCAGTTTCGCGGAGCCTGTGTGTGTGTGTGTGTCTGTGTGTGTGTGTGTGTGTCTGTGTGTGTGTGTGTGTGTGCGTGTGTGTGTGTGTGTGTGTGCGTGTGCGCATGTGTGTGTGTGTGCGTGTGTGTGTGTGTGTGTGTGTGTGTGTGTGTGTGTGTGTGTGTGTGTGTGTGTGTGTGTTTGTGTGTGTGTGTGTGTGTTTGTGCATGTGCTCGTGCTCACGGGTTGAAGTTCCACACCTGCCATTCGTTGCCAGTGCCGAGCTCGTCGGTCTCCTCTTGGCCATTTTTGCCGTCGTCAGCTCCGGCCGCGTCTCGTGAGATGGTTGGAAGGGTGGACTTGAAGATCAGCAGCGCGGCCGAAAGGCACTGTACCGACTGCTCGAACGACGTGCGCCACGATTGCAGACGGGGTGGGAGGGTCGGAGGAGGAGCGTATCAAGTCAGTGTTTGTAGAGGATGAGCTCTCCTATTTTGCTTAGGACCACGCGTTGGCAGGCAGCCGGCTGGTGGCTACCGCCCCTCACAGATGATTGTCAGGGCCTCTACAAGTGTAGTCCTTATATATAATGGTATATATACCACTGCCATCCTTATATACCACTTATATACCTTCCAGGGTCTCGGCAGTGGTATATAAGGACTACAAGGAAGTGGCCTTGAGGATCATGTCAAATGTCCACAGCATCTCTTGGTATGGGTTCCAGTATGGGTTCCTCAACCCCTGTTTACGTGATTTTGACGCGTTGCCTCAGCCGGCCTTCCACCTCCGTTTGTAACCACTGGTCACACATCACTAGTGCTTCCTTGGAAAGTGAAGGTTGTTAAGAAAGATTGGTCGTCGGTGTCATAGAGGCGGTTGGCTCAAGGTCAGGCTACCGCCGGACATCGCAAGAAAAGGCACGTTTTGCCTCAACATGTGTGAAGTCGACGACTTCACATTTATGTGTTTAAACGGTGCCTCAGGCTGGCACCCGACAGTGTGAAAGTAATCCATCAGATCCTATGAAACAAGCATTGCACACCACCCACCTGCGCCGCAGCATCGCCGGTAGCGGTCACCCCCACAGAGAGCGCACAAAACGGTGCCGACTGGTGCGCGCCAGCCAGCTTGTTGATGCTCGCCAACTGCTGCTCGCTGCCTCTGCCACCACCGCCTCTACCTGCGCCGCCGCTGCGAGTGGATGATGACGCGGGGGGCGCGATGCGCGCGGGGGGCGGTGGCGACGCTGGCACCCCGCCGCCCGTCAAGAGCCGCGATGACAGCGGCGTGCTGCTCTGCGGGTGCCCCCCTGCCGTGCGGCACAGCGCCCCTGAAGTGGGCGCCCCGTGCGGCCGCGACAGGTTCGAGAACGCAATAATGGCGGATGCGGCGAGCGGCACACAGCTAGACACGCCGCTAGTCGCGTCGTTGTCGCCGCCCCGCCTTGCGCGCGTGGTGCCGCTTCTGCCATCGCCTGACGACCCACCGCTGCCGCGCCGGCCATTCAGCAGCATGGATAGCACGCCGGCCAAGGGTTGCGCGCTACTGCACACTGATGCTCGGCACGCCCGCATGCCACTCCCGCCGTCGCCGCCGCGGCGCGCTTGTGCATGCGGCTGCTGCTGCGGCGACAACACCGGCTCTGACGACGGTGCGTCTGTTCGCACCAGGGGCTGAAATGGCGCTGTGTGGTGTAATTTGATAGCGGCAATGTGACTCCGTGGGCGCGGGCTGGCCGTGCTGTTGTGGTGGCTCTCTGGGTGTGGCGGTTGTTGCTGTGCTCTCTGCTGCTGCGGCGGCGTCTGCGCCTTTGGCTGCTGCTGTTGCGGCGGCGGCGGCGGCGACGGCGACTGTGGCTGTGGTGGCTGCAGCTGCTGCTGCTGCTGCTGCGGCTGCGGCTGCGGCTGCGGCGGCGGCTGCGGCTGCGGCGGCGGCGGCGGCGGCTGCGGCTGCGGTGGTGACTGTGGCTGTGGTGGCTGCAGCTGCTGCTGCTGCTGCTGCTGCTGCTGCGGCTGCGGCTGCGGCTGCGGCTGCGGCTGTGACTGTGGCTGTGGTGGCTGCTGCTGCTGCTGCTGCTGCTGCAGAGGCTGCGGCTGCTGCTGCGGTGGCTGCTGTGGTTGCGGTGGCTGCTGCGGCTGCGACAGTGGCGGTGGCGGCACCTGCTGCGGCGCGTGAACCTGTGTTTTCTGCTCATGCTGCACCTGCTCCAGCCTCGGTCGAGTCAGCGGCGGCAGCGCCCCAGGCATCAGCCCCAGCCATGACTCGCCCATGGAAGTGTCACTGGTTGTTGCACGCAACCTGTTGAGGCGCGACATGGACAACTTTGAGGTGGTCATGGAGCGCGCCGCAAGCGCCTCGCGTTCCGGCGCCACCGACGGAAAGGACCGCGTGAGTGTCATCGTGCGGTCACGAGACACTGATGCGACGCTGCTGCCGCCGCTGCTCTCAGCGCGCGGTGTGCTGGTGTCGCTGCGAAGGCTGCAGACCGCAGAGCCGGCTCCCGCGGGGCTCATCGGCAGGGAGCGTCGTCGGCGCCCGCGAGCGTCGTCGGCCGCAGACATCGTGAACTTGAGCAGCGACAAGAGCCGCGAGTGCGAGAGCGAGTCCTTGGCGTTGTCGTTGCCATCGACACCGCCGGTGCTGTGGCCGACGGTGCTTACGGCCCTCGCACCAAGGCCTCCGCCCTGGCTGCGCCTCGGCGCTGTCTTCAGGCTGCAAGCCCCCGCGTTGTCGCTGTCGAAGCCAGCAACAAACCTGCCGGGGCCGTTGGCCCCTTGCGCGCCCACCCCGATCAGCGGGTCGCCCGCGCGGTCGCCAACCCCGGACACCAACACGCACAGGGCGCTGTTGTTGTTGCTCTCATCGTCAATACAGTCGCCAAGCATCAGCACCGTGCCAGCGTCGCCGAGTCGGCCGACGCCAGCGGTCAGGGGCACCGCATCGCGGCCGCCTTCCGGTGCTTCCCCAGGGAGGCTGCGCTGCGTGGAGTGCGACGCCAGGCACGGCGTGCCGTTTGAGCCCGTGGCTGTGCTCTCCCCCCCACCCCCGCTGACCGCGGGACCGCGGTGGGCGTGCCCGTCGCCCGGAGACCGCCGCGAGTGTGCAGCTTCTGATGAGGCCCTGGCGCTGCCGCTGCTGCTGCTGTTGACTCTGTCCGGGGTCGGCGGCGCATCCACCGTCTCGGCGGCGACGCAGTCGCCGTTTCTGCCGCGCCCGGTGATTTCGGCGTAGGGGACCTCCATCACGGCGCGCCACTCGTGGCTCGATCTCACGGCCTCGAGCATGCCTGCCAGCAGCTGGGGCTCCAACGAGAACAACGCCTCGAGCAGGTGGTGCTTATGTTGCGCTGCCGAGGTGGAGGCGGCGGACGAGGTCAAGGCGGCGGACGAGGCTCTGCGCGGCGCGTCGGCGTCAGGGTGGTGGCGGCTGGACCCAAGTGCAGGTGGTACCGACGGCTCAGCATCCGCTATGTTGGAGTAGTAGGTGGTGCTCGCGTACGACTGGTACAACACATTGCCTGTGGTGTGTTTGTTTCTGTGTTTGTGTGTGTCTGCCGCGTGTGCCCCTAATAAACTCTCCGCCCTCTCCACCTTGCACGGTGTGCGTGCATGCGTGTGTGCGTGCATGCGTGCGTGCGTGCGTGTGTGTGTGCGCGTGTGTGTGTGTGTGTGTGTGTGTGTGTGTGTGTGTGTTCATGTGTGTTCGTCCCACTCCGTGCACACACACCTAGGCCTTTGTATCAGTGTCAGTCAATTGCTGTCGGTAACCCCTCCCCTGCTGCCCCCAATGGTATAGGACTTGTCATGTTTTCCGTGCAAATCGTCGTGGTTAAAAGCAGGGCCTTGCAAGCGTGGAAGTAGGGCTATCCACAGGATAAACCCGTGTGCCAACGCGTGCTAACGCGTTCTACGTCCAGCCGCGCATGCATGCGAAGCGAGGGCTCGCTTCGCGCGATAGGTGGGTGTGGTGGCGGAGCTAACCAGAGCTAACCAATCCAATCATGCTACGCACCCGACTCACGCTGCTGTGACTTGTGCAGGCGCCACGTTCATCCACCACCCCCGAAGGTGGACGAAGCTGTGGCAGCTCTACAAGAGCGTTTGCCGCAAAGACGGCTTCGTCATCCCGTGACCTGGGCGTTTTAAAGCACGACCACATGCGCCAGCTTGGTTCTGTTTTTTGCACTGCAGTGGTGTAGTGCTGGGCGTCGCCGAAACGGGAGCTTCTAGACCCTGAGTCAAAACACAAGACCCCAAAAGAACGTTTGTTGCGCCCGGGTGGGGCCCGTAACTGTAACTCCCGTTACTCAACCCCGGCCGTAACTGTTACAGGAGATGCTGGAGAGCCTGGCCCAGAAGCCAGTAACTCAGAAAAGTGTGAAACGCTGCTGAAAGTGCGAATCGGCGCCCTCCAGGCCCCCTCAGCGTCCGAAGATGTCCGCAGCGTGCCTGCATCAGGCCAGTTTGGCATCTGGATTTAGTACCGCTTGTTTTCTGTTGTCGGGAGCCCTCCCATTGGCGCCACGCAAGGGGCGGGGCGGGTGTGGTCTTTGTTTTGTGGACGAGGCTGGCAGCTACCATGACACTACCAACTCTCTACCAAACAGGCAGCCTGCAGCCTGCAGCAGCCACATGACGATCCGGCGCCTCCCCGACGCACGCCAACCACGCTGCACCACATCAGAACATCATGTGCACGTCCCCTTGCCTGTCCGCGCGCCAGCCACCCCCTCCAATTCCATGTGAACCTGCCTCGCAAAAAACGGTGACGCCTATACAACAGCAGAGCTTTTACATTGCTGTCGGCAAAACGGTTAACAGTGCATGTACTAACACGCGTTACTGCCCGAGCTCTACCTAAATTAAACGCCTCTCGTACTACCCCTACACCCGACTCCATCGCCCGCACCACTAGGGCTCCTGCCTACCCTCTACCTAATCTCTGCCTGCGTCTCTCGTCTGTCTCTTCTCCACGAATTGCCCCCTCGTGCACCCACACCCCACGCCCCCACACAGGTGTGTGTGTGTGTGCTGCCATGTGAGTCCCTGCCCCTCCTCATCCGTCTGCTGCCGCTCGCGCGGCGCTAACCAACAGGCTCGGTATCAGCTGCGTCCACGTGCCCATCCGCTCTAGCACAACCCCAAAGCTCGGCCGCTGTCCAGGGTCCTCCTCCCAGCAGTCGGTGATGAGCTCGCTGAGCTCAGGCTGGAGGTCGGGCGGGAGCTCGAGTCGCTGGTGGTTGAAGCCGACAGCTCCGACCACAACCACTGCAAATGTGGCCAGGCGTGGGTGCGTGCGTGGGAGCGTGCGGGTGTGCAAAAGAGAGAGGAAGAGAGAGAGGGAGAGAAAGAATGGAGACATTTATATAGAGAGCGCAGGAGAGTGGGAGATAGAGGAGGAGATGGAGGAGGAGAGGGAAGGGGAGAGAGAGAGAGGGTATGCGCATGCGGCCAGGCGTGTGCGTGAATAAAATATAGTGCGAGAGAGAGAGAGAGAGTGTGTGTGTGTCACAGTCGGCTTAGGCAGCGTGCAATACAGCGTACTTAGATGCAGTGCCTCAGAGTCGGTCCCCCCACGCAGAGTGGCATTATATCCCCTCATAGCGACGAGTGGTCACCCGCTATTGACAGACGCCCTTATAAATGCAGACCTCTGCAACGATATCGCCGTTATCTTTGTAACGATCTGGAATGGAATTGAATGAGTGTGTGTGCGTGTGAGGGTGGTTCAACGACAGCACCGATAGCGACCACTGAAAATGTGGCCACGCGTGTGCGTGAGTGAGGGAGATAGCGGGAGGGAGAGAGAGCGAGAGAGAGAGTAAGAAAGAGAGAGGGAGAGAGAGAGAGAGAGAGAGAGAAAGGGAGAGAAAGAGATAGATAGATAATGTGTGTGTGAGGGAGGGTCGGGTGGCAGACCTAACTAAGAGCTGGGGTTTGAAGCCGACAGCGCCACCTGTACTGCGCACTTTGCTGTGGCTCATGGCTCCTTGCCCGTTGCAAACTCAGTACAATTTGCACGGCTCCTCCTGGTGTAATTTTCACAAACCTTACCCTGAGCCAAGCCTCTAAGGATGCTCCAAGTTGGAAAGTATGGTAGCCCCACGCTTCCACACTTTGGACCACTCATAAGCGGAGCTTTGGATAGAGAGGACCATCAAGAGCGAGGCGGGGCTCCTGATATTCACATTCACTGAATCCTCTTCGAGAGCTTCTACATCCCAAGTTGTATCAGTACCTGTCTCTTTCTCTCCCTCTCTAAAACCATTACCAACTACCCTGTACCGACCAGCGGTGTCTTAAGGAAACCGAGAATGTCCTGTGTTCCGCCGCGAGAATATAGAGAAAATGCCACATTGCCCCCGCAGCAGGCGATTATTTTGCGGAAAAGTGTGAAATTGTCAATATCAACACTTTTTGGAGCGAAATTCCCGCGATTCGCCCCACAGTATCCCACCAAATCCCCGGTTTGCCCCCGCAGCAGGGGCTGTGGGGGCTGCAGGGGGCGCTGGAGGACATTACTGATACCGACTACTCACTCGGGTTGTTCAGGTGCGACCACGGCTCCTCGCCCGTCGCGAGTTCATACAGGATGACGCCGTACGAAAACACGTCGCTCTTCTCATCACAGCGCTCGTTGCGCAGGATCTCGGGGGCCATCCACTCCGGAGTGCCGCCCTGCGTGCGTGGGGTGCGGTTGCGAGAGAGGGTTCAGGAGCCAGGGCTGATGGTTGCGGTCGCTCTTCTCATCACAGCGCTCGTTGCGCAGGATCTCGGGGGCCATCCACTCCGAAGTGCCGCCCTGCGTGCGTGTGGTGGGGTTGGTTAGAGAGGTTAAGCGTTCAGAGTTGCGCAGGATCTCGAGGGCCATCTACTCCGGAGTGCCGCCCTGCGTGGGGTGGGGTCGGTTGGCGAGGTTAAGCGTTCAGGGTTCAGGGCAGGTTCAGGGCCCAGCCTGATTGCGGTTGCGGACGCCCTCCTCATCGCAGCGTCTGTTGCGCAGGTTCTCTGGGGTCGTCCACTCCGGAGTGCCGCTCTGCGTGCGTGGGGAGGGGTGGTTGGAGAGGGTTCAGGGTTCAGAGTCCAGGGCCCAGGCTGATTGCGGCTGCGGGAGAGGTGCTCTCCTCGCAGCGTTTGTTGCTACAAGAATCTCGCGGGGGCCATCCACTCGGGGGTGCCTCCTTGCACGTGTGCATGCGTGTGCGCGCGTGTGTACGCGCGAGTTCGTGTGTTTGTTTGTGTGTGTGTGTGTGTTTACGTGTGTGTGTGTGTGCGCGCGGGGGGAGGTTCGGACCCCCACCTGAGACGCAACCCCTGCCCCCTCACCCGACCCACACCCCCCCACCCCCACCCCCCATCCCTAGACCCACACCTGGGAGCGAGCGGTCAGAAACGCCCCCCCCTCACCACCACCACCTGAGACACAACCCCTGCCCCCCCCCCACACACACCACCCACCCACCCACCTACACCCCCATCCCGAGCCCCAAACCTGTCACCGCGCGGTCAGGAACGCCCCCCCACCCCCTCACCACCACCACCTAAGAAACAACCCCTGCCCCCCCACACCCACACCCATCCAAAGCCCCACACCATTTCAGCGCGCGGTCAGACCCCCCCCCCCCCTACCCACCACACCTCGACACTCAAACCCTGCCCCCCCCACACCCCTCCCCCCCCCCACACACCCCACCCAAGCCCACACCTGGAGCGCGCAGTCAGGACCCCCCCCCACACACACACCACCCACCTCGACACACAACCCCTGCCCCCCACAACACACACCACCCACCCACCACCCCACACACCCATCCCGAGCCCCACACCTGTCAGCGCGCGGTCAGGAACGCCCCCCCCCCTTCACCACCATCACCTGAGAAACAACCCCTGCCCCCACCCACCAACCCCACCCACCCCTCAGCACCACCACCTCGACACTCAACCCTGCCCCCCCCCCCTATCCCCCCCCCCCACACACTCTGAGCGCGCAGTCAGGACCCCCCACCCCCACCCCACCCACCTCAACACACAAACCCTGCCCCCAACACCACCCCACCCACCCACCCACCGCACACACCCATCCCAAGCCCCACACCTGTGAGCGCGCGGTCAGGAACGCCACCCCACCCCACCACCACCTGAGACAACCCCTGCTCACCCCCTCACCCGACCCACCCACACACCCCCAAAACCACATCCCAAGCCCCACACCTGTGAGCGCGTGGTCAGGAACGTCCCCCTCCCCCTTGCACCACCACCACCTGAGACAACCCGTGCCCCCCTCACCCCAACCCTCCCAACCCACCCACCCACCCCACAACTGCATCCCAAGCCCCACACCTGTGAGCATACGCTGTGAACGGGCGGCTCTGCAAGGCTAGCTTAAGTGAGAATAAATGTGTATTACCCCTCCATCCCACCCCACATCGGCCCACCCCAAGGGGAAAAGTGGCCAAAATGGGCAACACCAAACTTTGGAAATTTCTTGTGGCTTCCCTGGTTGACCAAATCCACTTTTGACGAGTGCTTTTTAGTTGCCGCCAATCTCATTTAGACGCATGCGTCGTGGGTGACCGTGGCTTGGAAAGACGGTGAAATGCGGAACGAAACCGTTTGGCGTCAAACGCAACCGTGACGTGTAACATTTGACGCCAAACGATTTCGTTCCGCATTTCACCGTCTCTCCAAGCCACGGTCACCCACGACGCATGCATCTAAATGAGATCGGCGGCAACTAAAAATCACTCGTCAAAAGTGGATTTCGTCCAGAGGCGCCGCCGCAAAACATGCCAAAAGTTTGGTGTCGCCCAGCACAGTTAACCCCGCAACGCGGCACGGCACGGGACCCAGCGCCTCGTCAAGTGCATGCCACAGGTGGTAGCGATCGGTAGGAGGCGTCGCGGGGGGCTGGCTGCCCGCAGCGGCGCGGCAGGGGGTTGGGTGTGACTGTTGCATGGCGCTCCGCGAGGCCCGTGACGGCTCCACGACGCATCCCAGCACATGCTCTCAACACGCATGTCTATATTACGTGTCGAGAAAGCATTCTGCACGCGATGGGGCCGTTTTGTCGACTTTGGAATTTTGGTGTGGCCACATTTTGGTCACAGGTTGGGTGGGGATATGATGAGAGTTTTAGGGGATGGCCCCTCGCTCACATCAAAATACTCAAAAAAATGCTCCGCTGTGCTGGCCAAAGTGTCTCAGGAATCACTTCATTCGTATTTTTTGAGGCGGTACGTAAAGGCTAATGGAGTTTACGGTACTGCCTAACTAATGACACCCCCAAATCGTGAACCTTGAATGCGGTCAGGTGCATCCCCCCTTGACGCGCAACAAGCCCCCAACCCTAAAAAACTGAACCCAGCAAAATTACACCCCAAATCCCAAAACCCAAATCTTAAGACCCTAAACCCTTCCCCACACCTGTGAGCGCGCGGTCAGGTACGTCGCCCCCTTGACGCGCGACAAGCCAAAGTCGCACACCTGCAGTGTGTGTGGTGGTGGTGGTGTGAACATGGGGTTGTAGGGGGCGGGGGGGGGGGGCATTGTCGGGGGGGGGGGGAGGCATTCGCTTGCATGGCGTTTAGCATAAATTAGCAGGATTTGGGTAGTTGAGTGAGGTGAGGTGGGAGTAGGGAGGGTGTGTGTGTGTGGGGCAGGTAGGTCGCCCCCTTGTCGCGCGACAGGCCAAAGTCGCACACCTGCAGTGTGTGTGGTGATGGTGTGTGCATATGGGGGTGGGGGTGGGGTGTGAATATGAGGGTGGGGGTGGGGTGATGATGGGGGTGTAGGGCGGAGGGGCACTGTTCACTGTGTGGGTGGTGGTCAGGGATGTAAAGTACTTAGTACGGGTATAATACGCCGATATCTTTTTGAAGTATTAATGGGGTACTAATGGGCAACTAATGGGATGGGCTGATAAATACGCGACAAGTACGGCAAGTACAAAACTCCTTGTTTACAGCTGTTCTGAGCATTTCCACAGGTGCGCACGCGCTCAGTCCTCATTCCCCAGCCCCCAGCAAGACTTCCAGCAGTTTGAGGCTCTTACCACAGCTCCCGGGGCCCTAGGTCCTCAGAAGAGGAGGCCCCTCAGTGCCACACAGTGTGGGGGGAGGGCGGGTGGGGGCTCAGTGGAGGGAGGCCCCATGTAGGGATGCAGGAGGTCATGGGAGAGAGAGAGAGAGAGGAGAGAGGTCCACCATCACCATCTCGTCGACTTCGGGCATGAGCGCCGTCCGTAGTTGGGCGGAGCAGTCGATCGCAACGCTGAATTCGGGTTGGTTGGTGTGGGGCCACACTGGCCACACAAAAACGGCCGTAACTCACGCCCCTCCGCATGATTTTGAGCCATTATACTTGCAATGAAAAGCCGATAGGGAGGGCGATCCACGCGTATGCTTGGATGTCAAATCCATGCAGAATTGAGGTCTGTGACGCTCCCCACACTTTTTCGGCGTATTTATCAAAATAATAATGCCGTACTTATCATGGGTCGTTGATTAATTAATACGCGTACTAATGGTCCCAAACTGCCGTACTTTACATCCCTGGTGGTGGTGGTAGTGGGGTGGGGGTGAGGGGGGCAATTCGCCTGCATGGCGTTTAGCATAAATTGTGTCAGGATTGCGGTAGTTGGTTGAGGTAAAGTGGGGTCAGGTAGGTTGCCGCCTTGTCGCGCGACAGGCCAAAGTCGCACACCTGCAGTGTGTTGTGGTGGTGGTGTGAATGTGGGGGTGTAGGGGGGGGGGCACTGTGCACTGTGAGGGGAGGGGTGGGGGGGCAATTAGCCTGCATGGCGTGAAGCATAAATTGGCAGGATTCGGTAGTTCAGTGATGTGCGGTGGGGTCAGGGAGGGTTGGGTCAGGGAGGTCGCTGGGAGGTCTCCCCATTCATTCGCGACAGGCCTACGTCGCACATGTGAGTATGGGTTGTGATAACCTTAAGGCCCTGAGGGAGAGGGTGGGGTGGGGCATGACGCCCCCTTGACGCGCGACGGACCAACGTCGACACCTGGACATGGAGGTGTCGGGTGCATGGGGTTTAGCCTGCATGCCATGCACCCAATGATGGGGTTAAGCATGCTTGGGATTTGGCGTTCATGGGTTTAGCGTGCATGGGTTCAATTGCTTGGGGTTTAGCGTGCACGGGGTTTAGCGTGCACGGGATTTGGCGTGTATGGGGTTTAGTGAGCATGCATTGGGTGAAGCGTGCTTGCGATTTGGCGTGCTTGCGATTTGTCGTGCATGGGGTTTAGCGTGCATGAGGTTTAGCGTGCATGGGGTTTAGCGTGCATGGGGTTTGGCGTGCATGGGGTTTGGCGTGCATGGGGTTAAGCGTGCTTGGGGTTAAGCGTGCATGAAGTTAAGCGTGCTTGGGATTTGGCGTGCATGGGGTTTAGCGTGCATGGAGTTTGGCGTGCATAGAGTTTAGCGTGCATGCCATGCACCCCATGGTGGGGTTACGCATGCTTGGAGTTTAACGGGCACGGGGTTAAGCGTGCATGAGGTTAAGTGTGCATGGGATTTTACGTGCATGGGGTTTAGCGTGCATGGACAGGATTCAGTGGTTCGAGGAGGGGCAGAGTCAGGTAGGGTGTCGGAGTGGGGTGGGGGAATGGGCGGCAGTGTTTCCGTGAGCCAACCCGCAACCCGCAAACCTGCGACAGCATGTTGACCGGCAAACTTGCGACAGCGGGTTGAGATTGGCAGCTTCGGGCTGGCGCTGCTGGGCGACTGGATGTCATGGTGCACCATTCACCCACCCCACCAACACTCACACACAAAGGCTGTACAATCGACAAACACACACACACGCACGCACACACACACACACACATACACACACGCACACACGCAGCCCACCTTGACAGTCCAGTCCTTGTCAACTAGCAGGTTGGGCGACTTGCTGTGCGTGGGAGCAAGTGGGGCAGGGGTAGAGTGGGTGGGTGGGTGCGTGTGTGTGTGTGTGGGGGGGGCGTGGTGTGCATGGAGCAAGTGGGGCAGGGTAGAGTGGGTGGTGGGGCGTGTGTGTGTGTGTGGGGGGGGGGGGCGTGGTGCATTGGAGCAAGTGGGGCAGGGGTAGAGTGGGTGGGTGGGTGCGTGGGGGGTGCGTGGTGTGAGCAAATGGGGCAGGGGTAGGGTGGGTGGGTGGGTGGTGTGTTTGTGAGTGTGTGGGGGGGGATTTGGCATCTGGAGCATTGCCAGTATTGTACTGTGAGTGTGTTTGCCAGTACTGTGAGTGTGTTTGCCAGTACTGTGAGCGTGTTGGCCAGTACTGTGTTTGCCAGTACTGCGAGTGTGTTTGCTATTGCGTAACACCTGGAATTGAAGGGACACCAGGAATGAAATGGAATGGTGAGGGGGCCAGACTCTCCAAGGAGGGGCATCAGGGAGCGAGGAGGGGGGCGCCAGGCGGGCGGGGACATTGGACGGCACACTCGCAGGCCGCTGTTCACCTCTGGGAGCCTGCAAGCATGCAGGTAGTGCACACCATGCAACGCGCAGCAGGCACAGCAGCAGGCACATCACAGCACAGCAGCCACAGAGCACCATGCAAAGCACAGCAGCCACAGCACAGCCGGCACAGCACACCATGCAGCAGCCACAGCAGCAAGCAGAGCACACCATGCAGTAGACACAGAGCAGCATGCAAAGCACGGCAGACACCACACGATACAAGGCACGGCTAAGCACATCACGCACAGCAAACACACTCACAGATTCCTGTGTACCATCGACGGGCTGCACGCGGGCGGAAAATGCACACCACGCAAAGGAAAGCAGGCACAGCACACGAAGCAAACCATGCACAGCAAAACAGGCACAGCAAAGCAGGCATGCTCACAGGTCCCTGTGCACAACCGGAGGGCTGCACGAGTGCAGATAGTGCTCACCACGCCAAGCAACGCAGGCACGGCACACGATGCAAACCGTGCACAGCATGCAAAGCAGGCACAGCAAAGCAGGGATGCTCACGGGTTCTGTGCACGACCGGAGGGCTGCACGCGTGCAGGTAGTGCACACCACGCAAAGCAACGCAGACACAGCACACGATGCAAACCATGTACAGCACCGCATGCAAAGCAGTCACAGCGAAGCAGGCGCACTCACAGGTCCCTGTGCACCACCGGAGGGCTGCACACGTGCAGGTTGTGCACACCACGCATAGCAACGCAGACACAGCACACGATGCAAACCATGCACAGCACCGCACGCAAAGCAGTCACAGCGAAGCAGGCGCACTCACAGGTCCCTGTGCACCACCGGAGGGCTGCACGAGTGCAGGTAGTGCATGCCCTTTGCAATGTCGCGAGCGATCGCGAGGCGGCGGCGCGGCTCGATGTCGGTCTTGGCGCGGTGCAGGAGGCGGAAGAGAGAGCCGCGGGGGATGAACTGGGGAGGGTGTGTGTGTGTGTATGTGTGTGTGATGATGATGTGTGATGGTGGATGTCTTGGGGCGGTGCAGCAGGCGGAAGACGGAGCCGCGGGGGATGAACTGGGGAGTGTGTGTGTGTGTGTGTGTGTGTGTGAGAGAGAGAGAGAGACAGGCGGCGGCGCGGCTCGATGTTGGTCTTGGCGCAGTGCAGGAGGCGGAAGAGAAGCCACAGGGGATGAACTGGGGAGGGAGTGTGTGTGTGTGTGTATGTGTGTGTGTGTGTGTGTGAGCGAGATGATGTGTCATGGTGGAGGCCTTGGTGCGGTGCAGCAGGTGGAAGAGGGAGCCAAAGTGGATTAACATTCTGCCCAGTTAGTTTAAGTTCATAACCATGTTAAGTTCATAAGCTCTTCGCCAGGGGCTCCCGCCCTGGCGCCGCTCGATGGCGGACAACCGGGACAACTGCGCTTGGTACTGGGCGGCTGAAAATCTGGAAATTTACCCTGAGCGGCTGTGACGCACAGCGCTACTGATGAACTGGTCCTGATGGGGCGAGGCTATGTGGCAGATGGGGCAGCGGTACGATGGAGAGCACGATGCACGATGGCGAGAATTGCGGCGAGCATGCACCCCCTCTCACAACGATCGGAACTCAAGCAGATTGCGGCTCCTAATGGTTTACTGTGCCTGGATGGAAGAGAGAGACGGATGGCGAGAAATTGAGAAACATGGGAAGCGAGGCACATGCGGCTAGGCTTTGTGAGGAGGTTGCGGCGCAGGGGTTCCCTGCCCCAAGGCGCAGATTATTAGATGGCGACGCGATCGATGCACCAGCCGTGCGGCATGGGGCGAGGCGAGGCCCCACCAGCGGGCGGGCACCATAATGGAGATGGCGGCTAAGAACGGGGAATGCGGCTACCGGGGATGAGGCTACGGGTTATGCATGCCAGGGGACGGCGGACAAGGCTAATGCGTCACGGCGCATGGGTAAAGAACGGGGAATGAGGCTACGGGAGCTGGCGGGCGCGGCGCGCGCATGGCGCGCGCGGCGCATGGGGGTTGCATGGCGGCGCTCTGCGCGTGCATGCATGGAGGAGATTGCTGGCGGGCATGGAGGAGATTGCTCGCGGGCGTGGAGGAGATTGCAGGCGGCAGCATGGAAGCGGATGGCGAGAAATTGAGAAACATGGGAAGCGAGGCACATGCGGCTAGGCTTTGTGAGGAGGTTGTGGCGCAGGGGTTCCCTGCCCCAAGGCGCAGATTATAGATGGCGCAGCAATCAATACACTAGCCGTGCGGCATGGGGCGAGGCGAGGCCCCACCAGCGGGCGGGCACCATAATGGAGATGGCGGTTAAGAACGGGGAATGAGGCTACAGGGAGAGGATACGGGTTACAGATGCCAAAGGGGACGGCGGAACAAGGATCAGCCATAGGTGTCACGGGGAATGGCTAAAGAACGGGAATGAGGCGGGTGGTACGGGTGCTGGCGCGCATGGAGCGCGGCGCGGCGCATGGAGATCGCATGGCGGCGCCCATGCATGGACGAGATTGCTGGCGGGCATACAGGAGATTGCTGGCGGGCATGGAGGAGATTGCTGGCGGGCATACAGGAGATTGCTGGCGGGCGTGGAGGAGATTGCTGGCGGGCATGGAGGAGATTGCTGGAGCCAATGGCGGCGGCGGGACTAGTAGTAGAACACAGGCGCACACCAACAATGCGTTGCTGTCACTACCTGGGTGGTATAGGGTGGATCTGGGGGCCCAGTGTCCTGTCTAGGTCCAGTGCGTGCGCGCGTGTGGGGGTTTACCCTCACCCCTACCAGGTAGCCAGCCAGTTTCCCACTGAAACTGAGTTTAAGGTGTCGGGCGCTAGCGCCAACACCGGTCTTATACATCATTACTGGTGTCACACAGACTGTAAGATCCATCATCATCAACTGGGGGGTGAGGCAGAGGGTGGGGGTGGGTGGTGGGCGGGTGAGCGTGTGTGTGTGCGTGCGCTAGTGTGTGCGTGTGTGTGTGCGCGCGCGTGGTGGAGCAGCGGAAAAGGGAGCCACGGAGGATGAACTGTGCGCGTGAGTGTGTGTGTTTGTTTGGTCGCGTGTTACAGTCCGTCGGACGCTTTAGATGGTGTATTAGACCAAAGGAAAGAGGCCGTCAGCTGTCACAGTTGAGCCCGTAGCTGCGATCTGCCATCGTGATTTCTGTGCATCCGTTGCCCCCCCCCCCTCCCTCCCCCCAGACACACACACCTGCTCGGACGGACGACCGGCCGACAGCATGACACAAACTCCCTCTCTCATACACACACAGACACACCCTCTCTCATACACACACAAACACACACACACAAAACACACAAGTCGAATACGCCATTAAAGGCGTCCAACAAGACAGTATCGACCACCACACGAACACACACACACACACACACCTGCGTCACGATGGCCAGCGCGCTCGGCTGCACGACCGCGCCGAGAAACAGCACCACATTTGGGTGCCTCAGCCGCGCCATGAGGGAGACCTCGGACCGGAACTCACGCACCGTTGCGGGGGAGATGCGCTGCTCGAGGAAGCGCTTGATGGCGACCTATGAGCGGCACGGGGCATGGCAGGTGTGCGTGAGACAGAGAGAGAGACTGTGGGAAAGACGAGAGAGACCGTCAGAGAGGAAAAAACGAGAGATAACACAGAGAACAGAGAGAGAGAACAGAGAAAGATAAAGTGGCAGAGAGAGGAGAGAGAGGCAGAGAAAGGGGCAGAGATAGAGAGACAGGAGCAGAGCTCGCAGACGGTAAACGCACGCGAGGCTCATGGGCTGTTTGAGCACGACATGCTGAGGAGGACTGCCCCGACCCTCCCCTCCCAACCAACCAATACACCCCCCCACACACACGCACACAGAACGCACACACCCACCTCTGTCCCCCTCCACGTCCCCATGTACACCTCTCCGTACGACCCGATCCCGATGCGCGGCCCGTACGTCAAGTCCTTGGGGTCAATCTCCCACTCGGCCGCCGGCAGCGGAAGGTTGAGGAGGCCCTCAGCTGCCGCTGCCGCCGCTGCCGCTGCCGCTGCTGCGGCAGCGACGGCGACAGCAGGACCGACAGCCGCTGCGCCTGCGCCCGCCCCTGTGTGCTCGCCAGCATGGCCAGCGGGCGCCATGCCGGGGTGGGGGTGGTGTGGGTGCTGCGGCGCGACGCCCGGCTGCATGCCCGCCGCCATCGCTGCCGCCATGGCCGCTGGGGCAGCAAACCCGCCCTGCTGGCCCTGCTGGGGGGCCTGCATGCCTGCCGCCATCACTGCCGCCATCGCCGCTGGAGCCGCGAACCCGCCCTGCTGCGCTTGCTGGGGCGCCTGCATGCCTGCCGCCATCACTGCAGCCATGGCCGCCGGGGCCGCAAACCCGACCTGCTGGCCCTGCTGGGGCGGCTGCATGCCCGCCGCCATCACCGCCGCCATCGCCGCAGGAGACGCAAACCCGACCTGGCCCTGGGGCGACAACCCTGGGTGGTGGGGGATCTGCGGGAGCTGCACGGTGCCCACTGGCTGCCAGCCGGTAGCTGGTTGGTACGTCAGCATCGCGCCTGCAGCAGCGACCCCGCCGGGCGGCTGGCCCTGCCCCGCCTTCGCGCCCGTGGTTTTCTGCGCAGCGGCAGTCTGTGCTGCCGCAAACGCTCCAAGCGCGTGCGGCTGCTGCTGCGCGGCAGCCCCGGCAAAAGCAGACATGGCGGGCGGGGCACCACCCCCGGCTGCTCTTCCCCCTCCTGCTCCTCCGCCGCCTCCACTGGGGTCTGCTGCGCCTGCTCCGCCCTGCCCGCTCACACCTGCGTGCTGCCCCTGCTGCGCCCGCTGCCCCTGCTGCTGCTGCCCCTGCTGCTGCTGCTGCTGTGCCGTCTCCCAGCTTCCGCCGTTGGGCTGCGCAGCGTGGTCGTGATAGTCGCCACCTCCCCCGCTCGTCCCGCCTGCTCCGCCACTCTCCGGCGCCGGCGACGCCAGCCGTCCGCTGCCACCGGCGTGCGCCATGCCACCCGCGAGCGACGCACACGACGAGCTACGCGACGTGGACTCGCCTGTGCCTCCCGCCCCTACCCCGCCCCCGCCAGGGACCCCGCCCTGCCCGCTGCTTTTTGTGCGCAGCGACGCCATGGACACGTGATGTGGCGCGCCGTGGTGGTGCGGTCCCGGGCCGCCGCCCGTCCCTATGCCGGCACCGCCGCCGCCGCCGCCGCCGCTGGCACCCGTGGGAGACGGGCGGAACGGGGAGAGGTCGGCAAAGCTGCGGTTGTGGGGAGGTGGGCATGTGTGTGTGCGCGCAGTCCAGTTTACAGCGCGTTTGGCGCATTTGGTGGCTTGTGCATGCGTGTGTATGCGCGCGCGTGCATGCATGATGCGCAGCTCCAAAGGAATCCCAGGTAAGGCAGCGGTATAGGCAGCGGCTTCTCAAGTGAGTCAGTGGCTCATCAAACTCACGGCTCGCTGGACGCGTCGGGTGCAGCGGTCGTGCGGCGCGTCGCGCCGCCAACGGCCGACGCTGAGCGCGTTGGCATGCTCCACTGCGCCTGCTGCTGCTGCGCCTGCGCCTGCTGCTGCGCCTGCTGCTGCCCCGCCTGCTGTTTCACATGCGGCGCCTGGTTCGCTTGCGCCACCGCCGCCGCCGCAGCTGCTGCTGCTGCTGCGCCCATCGGCGACATCAACGGCCCCCCAAGCGACGTCGCGTGCGCAGGCGCTGACGACGGGCTAGCTGTCGCAACCGCCGCCGCTGCCGCTGCTGCTGCTCCTGCTGCCGCGTTTTGCTGAGAGGCGCCTATACTAGAGCCGACAGTCGGCGGTGCGTGTGGTGAGTGCGGCTGGGGTGTGGGGGGCGCGGCGCCAGGGTGTGCCCCTGTGATCGCCCAGTGGGGGAGGGCGCCGTAGGACGACCCAGCAGCGGGGCTGGGTCGCTGCTGCTGCTGCTGCTGCTGTTGCCCCGCGGCACCGGCAGCGGACAGGAACATTGCGTTTGCGTCGCCGGCGCTGCTGCTGTGGCCGTGGCGCGCGCCGGGTGGAGGCATCCCGGCGGCGGTGGCGGCAGCTGCCTGGTGGTGCTGAGCAGCGTGCATGGGATGGGCAGCGGCGGGAGGGCCGCTGCCGGTGGGGTGGAACGACTCCCACTCCGCTGCTGTCGCCGCCTGCCCTTGCCCCTGCTGCGCCTGCTGCCCCTGAAACTGCTGCCCCTGCACCCCTGACGCTTCCCCGTTCCGCGACGCATGTGCATGCGCCTGCCACGCGGCCGCCTGCGCTGACCAAGCAGCGTGCTGCCCCCGTCCCTGCTGCGCCTGCCCCTGCGACTGCGAATGCGTGTGGTGCCCGGGCTGTCCCTGCTGCTGCGCCTGCTGCCCGTGCTGCGAGGACACCGTCATCTGCTGTTGCGCGCCTGCGTGCAGCCCCTCCAGCTGCTCCGTGAGCCGCGCTTCCCGCGCCTCCTCGGCCGCCCTGCGCTCCGCCAGGATCTGTGCCAGCCGCTCGGCAGTGGCGGCAAGGTCGCCTGAGTCGAGCGAGATGAGGTCGGGGACGGGACGCAGGTGCGACAGCGGCGCAAAGGGCGCAGGCGGGCCGGCGGGGTGGCCGGCATGGGCTGCTGCTGCGGCGGCGGCCGCGTACGCTGCCGTGGTCGAGGTAGAGGCAAGGTTAGCAGCGGCCGCGGCTGCTGCTGCCGCGCTGCTGCTGCTGGGCCCTGATGCTGCGCGCGGGTCCTCTGGCAGCGGCTGTGGCGGCGGCGGCGCGAGCGTCGGAGGAGTGGTCCTCGCACTCGCGCCGCTGCCGCCGCGCTGATGGCTGTCTGGCAGTGGCGGCGGCTGCGGCTGCGGCGGTGCGCACGAAGCTGACGCGGGGCAGGGGGGCGCGCTGCCGCTGCCGCTGCAAGACAGCGCTGCAGACGTGGAGGAAGTGGGCGCACCCTGCCCCTGCAACTGCTGCTGCCCCTGCTGCGCCTGCTGCTGCGCCTGCTGCTGCGCCTGCTGCTGCGCCCGTTCAGTCGGCGGCGCGAGGACCGGAATCGGGACCTTTGCGCGCTGCGGCTGCGACAGAGCGCCTGCTGCGGCCGGCGCGCCCGCGCGCCACGCGCCGCTCGACCCCGGGGGCCACGCGAGCTGCGCGCCGCGCGCGCTGCTGTTGCTGGGCGCCGCGCCAGGCCCTGTCGCCGCGCCCCCTACGCCCCCCCCTGCGCTGCTCCCGCTGCCTGTTGCTGCGGCGGCGCCGGCGGGACCGCTGCTGCTGCTCCCGACCCTGCTGCTGGCCACCTCCTCGGGCGCCAAGAGCGCGCCGGGGTCGCGCACAAGGTCAACGAGAACCTGCGCACGCGCGTGCGTGTGTGTGTGTGATGATGATGATGATGGATTTTACAGTCGTGTGTGAAGCACCTACCGGCTAGCTTATTCGACCTTGCTCGGCGTATGACGCCTGAGCGCTACAGACGGGAGGCTGGCTACTTTGGTGGGGGGCTAGTGGGTCGGGGCTGGACCTAGACAGGGCACTCGGCCCCCAGACCTGACTTCTCCCCGTGGGGGTGTGAGAGATCCAACGTGCAACGAGCACCTGCGAGCGCACGTGTGTGTGCAAGAGAGTGCGTGTTTGAGAGGGAGAGTGCTCGTGTAAGAGATTGTGCACGCATGCGTGTGTGCGTGCGTGTGTGCGTGCCACTGGCACGGCATTGTGTTTGACTCGGAAGCTGTTTTCGAGCGGCGTTCCGCAGTTCTCGCCCAATCAGCATGATCGTTGCCATCACGGTGTACTCAGTACTCAGGGGAGTAGACATGATGTAATAACTCTCTCTATCTCTGCCGCTATCTCGTTCTGTCCGTCTTGCCCCTCGGTGTGCACCATCTGCGAGGTCATGTGTCCAACTCTGGCATTCCAAACATGTCGCCTGACGACCTGTGCCATCGCGGTGTCTTCAGTCGCGGAGATGTGCCATTTGTTATGACTCTCTCCCTCTCTGTCTCTCTCTCTGTCAGTTTCTCTCTCTGTCTCTCTCTCTATATCTTTCTCTCCCTCTCTCCCCCCTCTCTCTGTCTCTCAACCTCCTATGTGCACCACCGCATGCTCATGTCTTTGACTCTGGCTGTACGCACCTCTCGCCCATCCACAACGACCTGTGCCATCGCGGTGTCCTCAGTCGCGGAGATGTAGCGGCCCATCAGCAGCTGGCAGCGGATGCGGAGGGAGTCAGCGAGCATCTGCGTGTGTGCAGTCAGGGTGGGGGGGGGGGCGTGTCAGCATCTGTGTGGATGTATGTGTGCGTGTGTGTGCGTGTGTGCGTGTGTGTGCGTGTGTGTGCATGTGTGCGTGTGTGCGTGCATGTGTGTGTGCGTTTGTGCGTGTGTGTGTGCATAGGTGTGCATGTGTGTGTATGTGTGTGTGTGTGTGTGTGTGTGCGTGTGAGCATATGCGTGTGCGTGTGCGTGTGTGTGTGTGAATGCATGCATGCGTGTGCGTGTGTGTGTTTGCGAGAGAGTGTGCATGTGCGTGTGTGTGTGCGTGTGCGGGCAGTTCGGCAAGGTTCACACAGCGCTGGCGCTCCTCCCCCGCCCCCACCCACCAAGGGGGGTAGCACTCCCCCACACCAACTGGGGTCACAATTTCGGTCGACCTCCGCCCACTCTCCCATGACGCCACTTCGTGTGCGTATTACATATATTATAAGGAGCTTTAGTTCCGAGCGGCGGCGTGGGAGAGTGGGCGCGAGGCCGCCGTCTGTGGGGCGCCGTTTTTCACGATCCCGGTCCTCAAAATCGGCCCGCGCACTCGCTGCGGGCCGCCAGACCAGGGAATTAACTGCGTAGTATCCGTGCCTAGGTCCAGGGTCCGGCGGGGGGCGCCGGGGCGTGGAGAGGCGACGCTGGGAGCGGGGGGAAGTGGGTGCAATTAAACACACCTAAAGATCGAGCAAAAACAGCCTGCTGCGTGCCCACCGCACCCAGGAAGCGTGTTTATCGAGGCACAGACATAGAACATATATCAAAGCATTTGCTGGTAAAGGCTGGGGTCCGACAGGGGCCTATAGGCATGGTGCGCGCACTCAGCTGCATGGCGCGCCACCTCCTTGCAACTGCACAAACGGGCCCCAATCGACTCTGCCGGCGTGCCAGAGACTAGTACGGATATATCGGACACGTCAGTCGCCTCGAACCGGCGGGAGCTGCGCTCCTGCGCGACCGTTAGTCGACAGCTGGTGTTGCCGGAGGCAAACCTCGAGGCCCTTGGACATCTGCGCTCGGACACAAGGACCTTCCATTAATGCCATGTCATACGATTCGACGGCGCGGTGGCCGCCGCGGCGTCTGCGCGTGTCCCGGGACCAACTTTTGCACCTCACACCTCTTCCGACCCAGTCCAAGGTGCTGCCTGCACAGAGCGCCCCAGACCCTGCCACAGGGCGCAAAAGAACCGCGGGGACACCCCGCATCCGTTTCCAAGTGACCCCAGTGGGGTCCTGGGAGTGCTACCCCCCTTCACCCACCCCTCTCTACCCAGGTGCGCAAACACACGCACACAAGCTACACAAACACTTGCTGCAGAGCACAGCCCTTCCTCCCGTGCCCACACACACACACACACAAAAACCACATCCCCCACACCATCCACCACCCTCCCCCACACCCTCCCCCACACTTCCCCCACACCTTGAACAGCAGCGCACGGTGCCGCGCCGCGCCAACGCTGAGTCGTCCAAGAAGGATGACCACAGAGCGGCGGACCTTTGTTTTGAAGGGTTGTGGGGTTTGGGGGAGAGGGGGGGGGAGGGGCTCAGGGCTGCTCAACTTCCGGGTTCAGGTGTCAAGGGGGGATGAGATGAGAGAAGATTAGGGCATGCGAGAGCATATGAGATGATATGCGGGCAGAAGAGAGCAGAGGAGAGCAGAGGAGACCAGATGCAAGGTGGGAGAAGAGGAGAGCGTAGAAAGTACAGGAGAGCAGAGGAGAGCAGAGGAGAGCAGGGGAGAGCAGAAGAGACCAGAGGTGGGATTAAATGAGGGCAGATGAGAGCAGAGGAGAGCAGAGAAGAGCAGACGAGAGCACGTGATAAGCCATCCTGCAACCCTTCACCGGCAACCCCTCAACCCCAGGCCCTCAAAAACCTTACAACTGGTTCCTCTCAGCTGCACTGCTCGCCAGCCAAGCGTGTTCGAGCGCCGTGCTTGTTTAAACCCGAACCCCGCAACCCTGGATCCTAAGCCCCCCAAAAGCCCAACGCGCAACGCACCTTCTTCTCAGCCGCACTGCTCGCGCGCCAAAAGTGCTCCAGCGCCTCGTCGCTCTCAAACGTCCCGCCCATGTAGTCGGCAACAACCTTTGCGAGCGCCTGCGTGTGTGCGGGCGGGGGGAGAGTGTGGATCAGTGGATCTACACAGGATCTCGGGAAAATGATGGCTCAACCCAGACCTCACAGATCACTTCCCAAGCTCAACCCGACGGACGCGATGTTTTGCGTAAGGGGTGTCGAAATGTCGAGCTCGACAGTTTACCGGGACGACACTCGCGCGGTTTCAACGCGCGGCGCGCCAGCTCAAACCTGCCAATCTCAACCCGCTGTATCAGGTTTCCGAGTTGTGGATTGCCGAATGGAGACACTGGTGTGCATGCGGGTGGGTGGGTGCCTTACAGACAGTGTGCAGGGGGCTTGTGAACCCCGCTCCCGCGGGGCTTGTGAACCCCGGCCGTGCCCCCACAGGGAGTAGTCAGATCTGGGGGCCGAGTGCCCTGTCTAGGTTCAGCCCCGACCCACTAGTCCCCCACCACCAGTAGCCAGCCACCCGTCTGTTGCGCTCGGGCGTTATACGCCGAGCAAGGTCGAATACGCAGGCCGGTAGGTGCGTCACAAACGACTGTAAAATCCATCATCCGGGGGTAGGGATGGGTAGGGTGCGCTCCAGTGCGCCCCACCAAGGGTAGTAGGCCAACACCACCTGGGCAAGCGCCTGCATGCGAGGGTCGAGGGGGTGACTGGTGCGATGAGTGGTGGTGAGTGGATGGGGGGGAGAGGGACCAACGCTGTGTGCTTCCGCGATAGCGCATGGCGCGTAGTCTAGGTTCCACTCACCCGTGCGCAGAGGGGCACACACCCACGCAAACCCTGACCTTGGCTGCGGTGGGTGAATGGCGGGGAGAGGGGCCAGCGCACAGGCGCAGGCGTTGGCAAGTGGGGCGTAGTCTACGTGCCACGACACGAACACACACATGCCAGGGTTTTCCTTGGGAGCTGCCAGGCTGTCGGTTTTCCTGGAGAAGGCCTTATGGTCTCTCCGGGTTTCCGGAAGAGCTCCCGGTGCGCTCTCCAGGCTGTTGTATTTTCCCCGCGTCTCCTCTGGCTTTTCCGAACTCCCCCCGCGCTCCCCATCGGCAAACATTTGGGCGGTCTCCTCATCAGTGGGGCTCGATTAACGGAGGCGCGTTCTCGTCGCCGAGCCCTGGACCCAGCAATGCGGCGCTGCTGGTGACGAGGATCTCCGTGCCGCTGACGAGCGGGGTAAAATACGACTGGCCCGGCTCCTGCTAGACTGTCCCTCGGTGGAAACTTCAGGAGCGGCTTGCCCGGCGCTGCCATGGCTTGGCGAGTAGCCGCGGCGCTGCCGCGGCCCGTGCTGGGAGACGGCCCTTATCCTCCCCCCATGCAGGACGCCATGCGGCACCGATCTCGACGAGTTGATCGACGAGCGGAGGAGCTGGCGCCCGTCAATGCATGCTGGACATCGGTCAAGATGGCTGCTCGTGGGGGCGAGCTACCATCAGGGCTTCAGCGGTGGTGACCGCCGAGGCAACAACAGAGTTTATCCGCTTCACCATCGCAGCGTTTGTCTCCGCGCTCACCCTCGGGGGCACTCGTCTGCCGGTGACTGGCGTCGGCATTGGTCTTCAGGCAGCCTGCCATGACGACTCTGTTTGCCCAGGCCCCCCTGGAGGGTGGGACCTGGCCATGCATGACGCATGGGGCGCAGGCAGAGCCCCATGCATGGAGTTGGACAACCATGCACCATGCCAGGCGGGGACTTTTCTGCTTCAGCGCCGCCAGTCGGCACAGCCGGCGTGGTTGGCCTCAAAGGCCAGGAGGAGGACGGTCCTTTCCTATACGCTCCTTGCCAGACATGTCCCTCAGGGACTTGTTTGGGTCTAAACTAGCCGGCGGGAGCGGTAGTCTAGACGGCAGGTAACCGGCTGGTGGCTATCGTCCTTCACAGGGCGGTGGCACTAGGACTAGTGTTGTCTTAGCTGGAATGCCATGTAACTGTAACTGTAACTGTAACCTCATCAGTGATTCCCCTGCGAGCCGTATACCGCTCCGAGCCGGATTTCCTATTTCCCAGAAAACCACCCCACACTTGATGGGTGAGGACGTGGAGCAATGCGTTGGAAAGCTCTTGCCGAGAGCAGCACAACGGCATGCATTGCATGAATACCCACTGTGTATTGTGCCAGATCTGAGCGGTCAAAGTTGCTGGAGCCGACAAAAAAACAATTAGTAAAATCCTTCCCAGGGACCACTGCTCCTCATCGGAATCCGATCGGCTAGGAAATCCCTGTCCCACGCGCACCTTGACCTTGGCCGCGGTGCCCTCGCCCGCCACCTCCTGGATCGCCTCGGCCGCGCGGTCGCGCAGCGCGCACAGGCTGGAGTCGGCCTCATGGTCAACGTACACGACCTGCGCACGGGAGTGGGGGCACGTGAGGGAGTGCTGAGAGTGCATAGGGACAACGCGCTTGCATGGCGCCCATGTGGCGCGAGCAAGCCCCTAGGGGGGAAGATCATGCCGCCCCCCTCCCCGACCTGCACATGGGAGTGGGGGCACGCGAGTGTTGCGGGTGCATGGGGAAGAGCTCGTATGGCGCCCATGTGGCGCTCGCTTGGCACGCTGGCGCGAGCAGGCCCCCAGGAAGGAGATGATGCCATCGACCCCTCCCCCAGGTCCCCCAGCTCCCCCGGCACGCAAACCTCGTGGCGGACGAGCGGATCCACACCCGTGCTGTGCTGTTGCTGTGCTGTGCTGACCCCGGCCCCGCCACACACACATATCCCCCCCCCATTGTTGTTCCACTCAACACAGACTGAGCGTGCGAACGCGCGCGTGCTCACGAGCGGAGCCATGCGCACCTCGCGTGAGTCGCCCTCCGCTGTGCTGACCTGCCGCAAGTCTTTCAAGGAAGGGAACTTGTCGGGCTCGCACAGCTCGGGGTAGTCACCCAAGGCCATGTAGAACCCATCGATGATGGCTTCAGTGTAGGAGAGGCTGAGGGGGCAGGGGGGCAGGGGCAAGGGGGGGGGGTACTCTCGCGTGTGGCTGGGTGTCACTTTGGGGTGTTTTGGGGTGCAGATTTGACCCCCTTGCGCCCCCAAGTCCAACCTGCCACATTGCGTGTGTGTGATATATATTATGAAGAGATCACGTCCAGAGTGGCGACATTGGGGGCTCGGGGGTGTCAGGGGGTCATCCATGGGAATTCATTTCTACGGGTCCGACATGTAAATCAGGCCCGGACACACGCCTCGGGCACCCAGACCCGGGACCTAACTTCAAAGCGTCCGTGCCTAGGTCCAGGGAACGTCGGGGGCTGCCGGAACGTGGGGAGACGGCGGGAGAATGTGGGTCGAAAAAACAAATGAGCAAAAAAAAACTGCTACGCCGCCGCCACGCACATTGTGCGTGTTTATCACAAGCACAGAAAAGGTATCAAAGGATTTGCTGGAAAGGCTGGAGCCCGGTAAGGGCCTGTAGACGTGGTGCAGGGTGCGTGCGCACCCATGCCGCATGGCACCTATGCTGCATAGCACCCATGCAACTGCGCAAACTGCCCCC
>VFSX01000153.1:292500-322500 GCA_016618255.1 Chlamydomonas sp. UWO 241 | reverse complement strand
GGTCGGCGTCGAGCGCTCGTTCGGTTTCGTCGTCTCACTTGATGCCGACTTCACGACCACCAAGCCGTTTGATTTCACCCCCACCACCCTCAAGATCAACGGAGTTCAGTGCAGCATCCCTCAGCCGTGCGCCGGTGGGTGGGTGGGGTGGGATGCCATCATGCATGATTCTTCACTCCAATGACACCTCTCACCCGCCCACCCACCCACCCACCAGGGTTGCACGGGACGTGATTTGTACTGGGGTACGGTACCACGTCCTGCGTCCTGACAGTACGCTGGGGTGCGTACTGCATGACGCGATCGGCGGCAGAACAAGACCCTTTACTTGCCACACAAAAACGGCAACGGCCATATCTTCCTGCCTGCTGCACCGATTCGGAAGATTCGACATGTGATAGAGAGCTTATAACAAGGGCTTTCCAAAGAACTGCTTGGGTCGTCAATACATTGAGTAACGACAGAGTTGTGTGTGACGGGGTGTGCGCACTTAGTCGCTCGCGCCACACTCATCGCCCCCCGCGTCCTTGTACTGCATCCTGGGGTACCGTCCTACGTCCTACGTACAGTCAGGACGCTGACCCCCCCTCAGGACGAGCGTCCCGTGCAACCCTGCCACCCACGCAGCCACCCTCAAGTTCGGTCGGTGGTTCGGTGACGTCTGGACCAGCTGGTGCTGCAGCACACAGACGTTCGGGTGCGTGATGTGCCTGCGTGCCAGTCGGACACACCCAGTTGTCACAAAATTTGGCAATGCTGCATTGGCAATGCTGCATTGGTAATGCTGCTGCTGCTGTTGCGGCGGCCACCTCACCCCTTTCCCTTGCTGCCGCCCCTCAACACATGCAGTGCCCTCGTCATCAACACGGCTGTGATGAACGTCCACGTGACGAACACTGGCAACATGCCCTTCAAGGCACCCTGGACGCTCCAGATGTACAACCCTGGCTACAGCCTGGGCAGCTCCCCCCAGCCCTGGCAGATGTGGAACATGAAGGTGGGTCGGGACAACGCAGCATGGCAGAGGAGGGGAATGGTGGTGAGCATGTAGCAGAGAAGGGAGGGGGGTGGGCACACTGATGCAGGCCGGGGCGTGCACACCTCTGATGCACACACACCTACACCCCTCGGCAGAATCACAGACCCCTGCGTCACCCCCCCCCCTTTCCCCGTTTGCAGCTGGTCTCCATGGCGGAAGGCCACCTCGAGATGACCGCCGCCCAGACGTGGCAGACGCTGATGCCCATGGCCCGCCCCGACCAGGCGGCTGTTGTTGGCCTCATCCTCGTCGTCCGCTGCCAACGTGACCAGCCACGTGGGCTTCATTCCGGAGGGTCGCGCCAGGGCGGTCGAGCGCACCACTGCTACCGACAGCCGCGCGGGTCGTGCTGCGGCTCTCGCGCGTGCCGGCACTGCCGCCTGCTACCCCCAAAGGGGCGGCGCCACACGCCTGGGGCTCTGAAGGCGGGGCATCGAAGCGGGGGCCGCCGTCCTCGAGTGCAGGTCTAGTAATGCGCACCGTCACCGTGTCCGTCGCCAATGCCACTGCCGCCTCTCTCCGACACTGCGGCGCACCCGCAGCAGCACCAGGGCTCTTCCAGCCAGCTGCCGCTCCTCTCCGCCGCTGCGGCGCAGCAGCAGCAGCAGCGGCAGCAGCACCAGCACCAGCCCCAGGGCTCTCCCATTCCGCTGCCGCTGCCTCTCCTCTCCGCCACAGCGGCGCACCAGCAGCAGCAAAAGCAGCGCCTGCATCAGGGCTCTGCCGGCCCTCGTGCCACCGCCACCCGCATTCGTCAGCACAGGCTCCAACCGGACCACGCCGTTCCACCAAGGCAGCGCCGCCACCGGTGCCGGAGCCTCGTGTTTCTGCTGGCTGCCGCTGCGCTCGAGGACAAGAGGAAAGCTGCCTCTACGTTCAGGGACTGGAGGAAAGCTGGCGCTGCGGTCGGGGACACGAGGCACGAGGCGGGCACGAGGCACGAGGCGGGCACGCGGGGAGTGCTCGCTGGTAGCGGCAGCGATGACGATGGCGACTGGGGAGCAGACACCGTGCGTGCCTCAATTGGCGACGGCGACGACGACATGGGAGGGGACAGCAACCACGGCATCGGCGGCGGCAGTAGCAAACCCCTCCACGACAACGACGGCATGGACTGTGACGACGGCGGTGGCAAAGACCATGACCGCGCGAGTGACGGAGCCGGCAGCAGCGGCGGGGACGCCGGGCCATCGGCGCCGACAGGAGAGCGGGTGGAAGGTCAGAGGGAGGGGAGCGGCGGTGAAGGCAGCGGGCCGCGCCCGCGCGGCCACCCGCGCAAGCACTTGCGGCAAGAAGCCGCGGCCGCGGACGAGAACGTTCCGCCGACACGCGAACACGGGGCGCATGCGCCGCACGCAGCCAACAACAACGGGCCACCCGCACACACGCGCACGTGTCGCACGGCCACAGACGCGCCATGGCCGATATCTCGCACCGCAAGAGCCTCGCCGGCGACAGGCTGACTGCGCTCGACGGTGAGGGCACACGGCGGAGCACGCGCGGCCCGCAGCGCTCACTCGAGTACTGGCGCAACGAGCACACGGTGTTTGGGCGCGAGCACAAGAGTGAGTAAGCGTGCGCCGCCGGTTAACGGTTTAGGGTTAGGGTTTGGGGTTTTAGGGTGAGGGTTAAAGGATTTTAAGTTTTTTTAGGATTTAATTTAGGGGTAGGGTTTTAGGATTGTCTGTTTTAGGATTGTCTGTTTTAGGATCATCATCTATCACCACGCACGCCGCACCCCGCCTTATATACTATCTTGTGCCACGTGCGCCACTGCTGCTGCTTCTGTCGCGCCGTGTTCAAACCTGTCAACTCCGCAGGCCGGCCGACTGTGGTCAAGGTGGAGACGTGCACGCCAAACCCCAACTGGCCGGTTTTACAGGTTTTACAGGTTTTACACGTAAAATAGGCATGATTTAAGGCCTAGACCACACGTCTACGGGACCCCCCAACTGGCCGCTCTCCACCGGCAGCAAGGCTACCAAGAAGAAAACGCGCACGCGACAGTAGGAGGCGCAGCGCAGCAGAGAAGCGACAACTCATGCCCCCTCGTACACCAGCCCAGCGCCAGCCAAGTCTCGGGTGTCTTAGCTTACGGGTGCACGCCATGACCACAATTAGTTTCGGTTTGATGGGTGTATAGCTCATAGCGCAGCAGAGCTAGCGCACCAGCAGCCGTGCAGTGCAGGCAGTGCAGGCCCTGGGGGGCACCAGCAGTCGTGCATCACATGCCCTGGGGGGCACCACAGGCAGGCACCACAGCCAGGCGGGCACCACAGACGGGCACCACAGGCGGGCACCACGGGCACCACGGGCGGGCACCACAGACGGGCACCACAGACGGGCACCACAGGCCCTGGGGTGCACCAGCAGCCGTGCAGCGCAGGCCGTGCAGGCCCTGGGGTGTCGGCGCACAAGCGCAGGCAGCAGCAAGAGTGTACAGTAAATGGAAAGACTGCCGGGGCATGCGCACCTGCGGAGCGAGCAGGCTGGCAGCCTGCTCTGCACGGTGATTTCCACGTCACAAGGCAGGACGCAGCAGCCCTCAACGTGTGTGCAAACCATGTTCCCGAGTGCCGCGTAAGCATTGCACACGCACTGCCGGTGGACAGCGCTCGCCGCGCATCCCCTGAACACACTCTGCACTACGTGTGCACGGCTGCCACAATCACACCGCTGGTGCACAGGCCGGGAACAAGGTCTACCCCCGCACAGCTCCTGCGTTGCTCGTGCGGGGCCTCACCCTAGTGCTCTAGAAGGCAACGCGCTCCGGCTTCTTGGCTGCGCACTAGGAAGGGGCGCTCCTTTCCCTTGGCTGTACTCTACCTCCGTGGTGCCGCACGCTCCTCTGCCCCTTGGCTGTGCTCTGCCTCAGTGTCGGCCGCGCGCGCCTTCGAATTCCCCTACATGGCAGTGCACTCCAGCTCGCCACAATCGCCCTGTTTTCGGCTGCAGTGCCCGATCTCCCAGTGCCTCACGCGCCCCCTCCCTCGCAATCGGTTGCCGCGTCTGCGCGCACCGCTTGCGCTGCTCCTAGCTCCTGTATTTTTCTTCAGAGCACTCCGCCTCCACGACTCCCTGCGGAACACCCGCTTCTCCTGCTGCATCAGCACCCACCGGTAGGCTCGCGCGGCCTTGCGGGCTCTCCTGGTGAAGCCCCCCTAGACGTTCCCGTCGAGACTTTATCTCACGCCCTGGGGTCCTCCGGCCGCATACATGTAAAAACTGTGAAACCTGCCGCGTCAGCACCCAGGCCACCCACCCACGCGCTCACAGCCTTGCGCAGCTCCTCGGCACCGGAGGACAGTGTGCGTGTGCGTGTGTGTGTGTCATGCAAACAAACACGCATACATAAACACACACAAACACAAACACAAACACACATGCACACGCAGGCTCGAATACGCCATGAAAGGCGCCCGACGGACAGTTGAAATCGGCTGACTCGACACCTGCAGCTCCGCGATCCGCTGTGCACACACACACACACACATAAACATACACCGAGGGACCGCCCTTGCGGGAGACGAAGCGATCGAGGAACAGCTTGACGGTGCGTAGGCTGGCGTTGATGGTTGACGGTCGCCGCAGCTTCAGCTGCTCACCCTGCTTTTTGTTTTGGGCTTAAAACCGGCTTACACTCGACCAGAACCCATAAAAAAAAACCTGCCATTGGTCTCAACGCAAAGCCCATCCCCTAAGGTGATTTAACTAAGCCACCTCAACCAGCGAGGCACCGCCACCCACAACCCAACCAGCGCATGGTCTACCAGCGGCACAGAACGCAAAGAAAACACGCGAACGATTTTGAAAGCTCTGTGGTCGCGGACCCACACGCAGGCCCATATGTACCCTTGCCACAAAGACTCCCGTTACAGAGTCTACCGCGGGGATGGCCTCATCCCAAGTTGCACCAACTCCAACCGCCGCCCCGCCCCAATTCATCCCCTGGGGGCCCCACCTAGTTACCCTGCGACTCCCCTGCCATCCAACAACCCTGCCCGCAGCAGAAGGACACATCACAATGTACGGCTCACGTGGTGTGTGGGCAGGTGTCACAGCCAAAATGAGGCAGGGAACGAAACCCAAATGCCATCCAAAGCGCAAAAAACAACCCGGAGCAGGCACAAGCGCTGGGCGCCGTCCTGGCACAGCACACAACATGAGTTACTGCGCGCCACTCGTGTTGCGACCAGAAAGAAACTGATCCCTGTCCTGAAGGCAGGCAAAGAGTAGTGAAGCCACAGGCGGCCTGTCCATTTGACTGGATCAAAGGCACCCAGTCAGATATCAGACCTGGGGCAATAAAGCCTGCATATGCATTTTGCTCGCCCGCTCACGGGCACTCAGCGCGTCGAAGATGGAGCAGCCCGAGCCCTTGAGGACACAACGGGAGCGGACCACCGCATGCTTGCTACTGTGTCTGATTCAGTGTATTTATATTAAACCCTTAAACCCTTATACATAAGGGTTATACACCTTAAGGGTGATACATGTACACACTATATATGTGCACCAGTGTGAGCTGCAGTGTGTGGCCGTTCGCTCCCGCTCCATTCAGTGCCACCACATGGTGGTGCACCCCCACCAGGTGCCTATCGACTTGCAAGTGCAAAAACAGAGGGCGGACCAAAACAACTAGGGGCTCCGCTCTCAGGAGCACAATCACAGTGTGTGTATCAAAGGTCGCCTTGGGATCCTCTGGGCGCATACAAATTGTAAAAACTGTTTCAAAGGTATGATGTTCCAGGCATTGCCCCAGGTAGGGGCTGCCGGGCCGGGATCCCATGGCATGAAAGGATGAGTAAAGGGCCGTGTGCATCAGCATGGTGGGTGGTGGCAGTTCATGCTACCTCTCCCCGAAAGCACGGCTTGTTTGCAGTGTATTTGCACAGAGGGATCGAAAGAAATCCGCACGGGGACTCACGGATATCGCCTGCAGCTGGTATCGCAGTTCTCAGTGTTAAGCACGCACAAAAAGTCGAATGCGCTGCCTGCTATAAGGTGTATGTATAAAGTGTGTGGTATAAGGTGTGGAGGTGTTATCAGCGCCACACGCGACAGTAAAGCCCATTATCACCACCTGATAATCAAACCGTAAAAACGTAAAACACAGAAGATTGTTAGTTGGCCAATACCTCCCGCGCAGCTCTCCCTTGTAACCGCACCCGGAGGAAGCAGGCATCTCTCTCCTGGGGGTCACATGTGCTCCGGGGCAGCATATCCTTCCCGCGATGTTTTTTTTCTTGCTCGGGTTTTTATCGCTTACTCTGGGGCCAGCGCGCCGCATATCTTCCTCAAATATCCCCACTCGGAAAAACAGACGTGCCATTCGGGTGGCATGGACGATCATGGGCCACGCTAGACACGATTTGAATGCAAAATCAAGAATGAAAAAGCGCAGTGGCATGCGGACAGATTGTTTTGCCGCTCGCATTTGTCATTCGAAAGAAACCCGTATGAAACACTCGGGGCCGCGCTGCGCAGCACAGAGGTCATTGGACAATCCCTCCTCTGAAGCAATTGAAACAAAGTCCCTCCCCCTGTACAAGCGGGCTCGCCCCCCCCCCAAGCACCCCCGCCCCCCTGCACATGCGGGCTTGGGCGAGCCAGAGCCTGGGGGGCTGATGTCCACCTGCCGCTGGGCCTAGAGGAAAGCAATGCGGCAGACCTTGCTGCCGCTGGCCTGCGACGCCGGCGATGCGGCCGCTGCCGCTGCCGCTCGGCTCGCCGGAGCCTGGGGGCTGCTGTCCACCTGCTGACAGGCCTAGGGGATTACAACGCAGCCGGCTCAGCTGCTGCTGCCCTTTGGCGCCGACGCTGCCGCCGCTGCCGCTCGGCTCGCCGGAGCCTGGGGGCTGCCGTCTGCATGCCGCTGGGCCTACAGGGAGGCAACATGGCAGACCTGCTGCCGCTGCCCTCTGACGCCGCTGCTGCTGTGGCTGGCGCTTGGCTCGCCGAAGCCTGGGGTCTCCTGTTTGTCTGCATGCCGCTGGGCCTAGCAGATTGCAATGCGGCCGGCCAAGCTGCCGCTGCCGCTGCCCTTTGACGCCGCTGTCGCTGCCGCTGCCGCTCGGACACGCCGGAGCCTGGGGGCTGCTGTCCACCTGCCGATGGGCCTAGAGGATTGCAACGCGGCCGGCCGAGCTGCCGCTGCCCTGTGACGCCGACGGTGCAGCTGCTGCCGCTGAGGCACGCCGGAGCCTGGCGGCTGCTGTCCGCCAGCCGCTGGGCCTACAGGGAGGCCACGCGGAAGACCTTGCTGCCGCTGCCCTGTGGCACCGCTGCTGCAGCCGCCGCTGCGCTGCTGTCTCATCACGTTGTCGGACGAGACGGTGTTCGGTGTCACGCTGAGCAGCTGGCTCACGCGGTCAAACACGATCGAGATGTCGGCCGTCAACGTGCCCGCCTGCCGCCCGGGCACTGCCCCTGGGCGAGAGGCCGCGGGGCGCACAGGCATCGCCACCTGTGTGGCGCGGCAGCAGCAGCAGGAGTGGGTGGTTGGGTGGGGGAGTGTCCTTTGCTTCCAGGGTTCAGGGTTTAAAACAAGTAACACGGGGTTTCCAGCTTAGCAGGCTACTCTTCTACTAGAGATCACCCGCTGATACTCCCACTTCAGTGTACTAAAGAACCGCCGGCTCCCGGCCGATAGACTACCCCAAACAGCAGTCTTTGAGAGACTACCGCTCCCGCGGGCTAGACTACCCCAAACAGCAGTCTCTGAGAGACATGTCTTGCAAGGAGCATATAGAAAGGACCTTCCTCAGGTTTGCATTAGTGGCCTTGTGGCCAGTCAAGCCGACAAAGCCGACTGGCGCTGACTGGAAAGGTCCCCGCCGGGCAGTGCATGGCTGTCCCGCTCTCGTTTGCATGGTGCTCAGCCGGCGCCCCATGCCCATACATGGCCAGGTCCCACCCTCCAGGGAAAGGACGACAGAGTTGTCATGGAGGCTGCCTGGTGATCTTCCAACGCCAGTCAACAGCAGATGAGCGCCCCCGAGGGTGAGCGCGGTGACAAACGCTGCAAATGGTGAAGCGGATTTGTACTTGCGTTGCCTCGGCGGTCACCACCGCTGAAGCCGTGATGGTAGCCCGCCTCCACGAGCAGCCACCTTGACCAATGTCCAGCATGCATTGGCGGGCGCCAGCTCCTCCGCTCGTCGATCACCTCGTTGAGATCGGTGCCGCATGGCGTCCGATCAACATGCAGGCTGCCATGCGGCATGAGATCGGCGCAGCATGGCGCAGCCTGCATAGGCAGAGGATAAGGGCCATCTCCCAGCACGGGCCGTGGCAGCGCCGCGGCTACTCGCCAAGCCATGGCAGCGCCGGGCAAGCCGCTCCTATGGTGTTCCACTCAGGGGCAGTCTAGCAGGAACCAGGCCAGTCGTATTTTACCCCGCTCATCAGCGGCACGAAGATCCTCGTCACCAGCAGCGCCGCTTTGCTGGGTGCAGGGCTGGGCGACGAGAACGCGCCTCCGTTAATCGTGTCCCCCTGGTTTAAGGGCAGCCCATATTATGTACATTATATTGAGGGTTTCTTAACCTTCAAGGGCAGTAGGTATTTTGGCCTCGCTCACTTGTGCGGGCTTAAGCTACGCACCCAGGGTGACAGCTCGGAGCATCAACGTTTATTGCTTTGGTGGCAAATCGTAACCGAGCTATTACTCTAGGCGCCAGGGTCGGGGTGGGACACGCCCAAGTGTGGAAGGTGGTCCAAGGTTCAGCGGAAAAGGTCAAAACGCGGCCTGGGACACACGCCCCCCCCCCGCAACCCTTAACCCTAAACCCCAAATCCTAAACCCTAAACCCTAAACCCTATTCCCCCCGGTGCGCCCCCGCCCCAGAACCCAGCGCCTACACCTCTGCCCATTGTTCACGGGAGTCGGAGCTGGGGTGGGCATCGTGGGGCGGCAGAATGGGGCGTGTGAGCAGCCAAAATCGGCCGCCCAACGCTCCCCAAGCCCGCAGGCCACCGACTCACATACAACAGGCATGCCCTGACACTAGGATGGACGCTTCGCAGTGGTGGGGGGGGGCGAGAGGCTGTTGGGTGGAGGTGGCTGCTAGCCGCTGGTGTGGTGGGGCTTGGGGTCTGTCTGTCTGCCATTCATTTGCCATGCTGCAACATGGAGGAGGCCCCATGGTGGGGGGGGGGCAGTGACTTTGTTTTCGGCTCTACAAAGCCATTTGGCTGTATTCCGGCTGTACTTTGACCATGAACACGGCTCAACCCATCTAGCAAGTGGCTTGTTAGTCTGTTGAGCCCGCCAGACAGAGGTCGTCTAGAGCTGTCAAATGACCTACATATGAGGGCAAACGGTCAACGGGAGGTCAACTGTCAACGCGGTCAAAGCAAAATCCGGCTGTGGAACAAAGAAATCCTGGTGGGGCCTGTCCACTCGCATCAGCATCAGCATCAGCATTCACATCCACATCCACATCCACATCCACATCTACATCCACATCCACATCCACATCCACATCCACATCCACATCCACATCCACATCCACATCCACCACATCCACATCCACATCCACATCCACATACACATCCACATCCACATCCACATCCACATCCACATCCACATCCACATCCACATCCACATCCACATCCACATCCACATCCACATCCACATCCACATCCACATCCACCACATCCACATCCACATCCACATCCACATCCACATCCACATCCACATCCACATCCACATCCACATCCACATCCACATCCACATCCACATCCACATCCACATTCACATCCACACCAGCATCAGCATCAGTATCAGCATCAGCATCAGCAGCCACACACACACACACATTCATGCCCACGCACCCATGCATGCACACGCATGCACACGCGCACACGCAAACGCACACACACGCACATGTGCACACACACACACACCTGCTGCTGCTGCTGCTGCTGCTGCTGCTGCTGTTGCTGCTGCTGCTGCACCTCCATCTTTGCCTCCTCTGCTGCCACCAGCTCCCGCTCCATGCCATCCATGTCAGCCTCACTCAGCTCGTAAAGGTAAGTTTGCATGAGACCCTGTGAAGGGGAGGGGGGGGGGGGGGCTAGGCTTCAGATGGGGTTTGGAGGCGTCGTAGAATACTTTGCCTTACAGTTACAGTTACATCGGCTTTCCAGCAAAGACTACCTCTAGTCCCAGTACCACCGCCTAGACCCAAGTCCAGTTCTGGCCCTGACAACTTTGCCTTGCCGCCACTTTTTGCTTTGCCTTGCCGCCACTTGTATAAAGGCCACTTGTTTAGACTTTGGGTGCCTTGCTGCGTTTTCCCCCGTTCTGACCAGTGGTCCCTGGGAAGGATTTCAGCAATTGGTTTTTTGCCGTCTCCAGCAACTTTGACCGCTCATACCAGGCACAATACACAGCGGGTATTCATGCAATGCATGCCGTTGTGCTGCTCTCGGCAAGAGCTTTTCAACGCATCGCTCCACACCCTCATACACTAAGTGGAGGGTGGTTTTCTGGGAAGTGGGAAATCCGGCTCGGAGCGGTATACGGCTTGCAGGGGAATCACTGGTTCTGACGTAAATTTTGGTGTTTTCTTCTTACTTTTTGGCAAGGGGGGGGGAGGGCAGAAAAGTACGTGTGTGACATTCATGATGACTATCAATCTCCTTGCTGCCTAAGTTCCAAATCAAGCAGAAATTTTGAATCTGGACACCTGGGGGCTGCGATGTGAGAGTCAAAAGTTGGGATGGGTGGGTGGGTAGGGGGGGCGGCAAAGTCAATATGGGAGGTCGAGAACTTTCTTGCCACTGGGCCGATTTCGATGGGAAGACCACCATTGGAACTGTCTTGATGAGAGGAGCAGGAATCCAATCTCAGAAGGGATCCGGGGTAATTAGGGTGGGGGTATCCACCTTCTCAAGCCCCGAACTCCCCGTGTGCTCCCTTCGGTGCATCAAGTGCTCACCCAGGGATTTGGGCAACCTTCACGGATTGATATAGGACAGATGCCATCTGAATCTCCTTGGAGATCACAGCAAAATATCTCAGGAAAGTCAACCCTGAATCTGCCTGGAGAGTGTGAAGTGGAGGGTTCACACTCCTGGTGGCGGCCATCTCGGCCGAGGTATGGCAGGGTTTTTTGGGGTAATTTTGGCCATCTCCTGACAACTAAGACATTGCAATGGAAAGACCTTACTGTAAGGAAGCCATGCACATTGGTCCCGGCTCCATGCATGGCATACTTGGGGAGATAGGGTGGGTGGGTGGGTAAGACCCCCCCCCAACAAAATCCATCGTGTAGGGTAGCTACTGCAGTAGGGGGGTGGGCCTTGGGTTCTAGAGCATATCTGTTGCAGCACCACGCGCACGCGCTTGCAACGATGCACACAACAACGGACGTAACTCCCTGACCTCTGCCTAGGTTTGAACCATTCCACTTGTATTGTAAAGCTTGTAACACGAGCTATCTGTATGACCTCAATATGCATCAGTGTACTGCAGTAGGGGGGCGTGCCTGCGGGGGTGCTGCAGCACACCACGAGCGCACGCGCTCGCACCGCACCACAAACAAAAACGGCAGCAACTCCCTACCCTCCAGGCCGCCCCCTACCAGAGCGATCGCCCTTTCTATCAGCTTTCCAATGCATGTTTAATGGTTGTGATCCCAGCACAGGAGCTTGAGTTATGGCCGTTTTTGTGCTTCAAGTAAAAGGCGCATAGTGCTGCGGCATCGCAAGTTTCGCACGCGTACGGCCAGCGTACGTACGTATTTCAAATAAATACGTACGTACGCTTCACACCCAAAATACGTACATACCGTGCAACCCTGACGCCCACGCACTTTACAGAGTTGGGGTTCCCGACCACCAACAGCCAGCCTGTCATGAAGCTGGTCGGGCCATACGAGCATGGTCTTATGCGCCCTCTAGCGGTGTCCTTGACTGTGACATCCATCATCACCACCACGCACGCGCCTTACCCTTAACCTAGATGCCATGTGTGTGCGGGAAAGGCAGCCCCAGTCTCACCGCGCATCCGTCCCGCGTGTGTAGCTGTCTGTTGCGTGCGCCACACACGACAGTACCATCCATCATCATCATCATCAACCATCACGCGCACGCGCACGCGCACGCACACGCGCACGCGCACGCGCACGCGCACGCGCACGCACTGCGGTAGGCTGCCCGTTGTGCGGCATGACCACTCGCCGCGCGTGCGCGAGCATCGCCTTTGCAAATGCGAGCACAGCGCCCGCGCCCGCGTGCGCGTCGGGGCAGGGGTCGATAACGAGGAAGCCACTCTTATCGCGGCACATCAGCGCACCCGCGACAATATAGCAATCTCCAGTGGTCTTGACCTTGGAATAGGGTTCAGGGCATTTATAATGCAAGGGTTGGTAGCACAAGAGGCAGGCCAGATCTTGGCACATAACAGCGCAGGAGGGCAACGATGCAGCAATCGCCCGCTGTATCGACCTTTGAATGGGGTCCAGGGCAGGGCATTGTGAGAATGTAGGGGCTGGTAATAGAAGAGGCAGGCCAGATCTTGGCACATAACAGTGCCGGAGGTCAGCGATGTATCGCAGTTCTCAAACTGTTTGGCACACCTCACTTTTTCAACACGACAAAAAATATTAAGACGAAAAACTGGAAAGGCACATCTCCCTTTCAAAGTGGCCGCGAGGCGATGATGCCACCAGTGATTTTATTTTCGGCTGTTCACAGCCATTTGCCTGTATTCCAGCTGTGCTTTGAACTTGCACACATCTCAACCCATGCAGTTACATGGCATTCCAGCTAAGACAACACTAGTCCTAGTGCCACCGCCCTGTGAAGGACGATAGCCACCAGCCGGTTACCTGCCGTCTAGACTACCGCTCCCGCCGGCTAGTTTAGACCCAAACAAGTCCCTAAGGGACATGTCTGGCAAGGAGCGTATAGGAAAGGACCGTCCTCCTCCTGGCCTTTGAGGCCAACCACGCCGGCTGTGCCGACTGGCGGCGCTGAAGCAGAAAAGTCCCCGCCTGGCATGGTGCATGGTTGTCCAACTCCATGCATGGGGCTCTGCCTGCGCCCCATGCGTCATGCATGGCCAGGTCCCACCCTCCAGGGGGGCCTGGGCAAACAGAGTCGTCATGGCAGGCTGCCTGAAGACCAATGCCGACGCCAGTCACCGGCAGACGAGTGCCCCGAGGGTGAGCGCGGTGACAAACGCTGCGATGGTGAAGCGGATAAACTCTGTTGTTGCCTCGGCGGTCACCACCGCTGAAGCCCTGATGGTAGCTCGCCCCCACGAGCAGCCATCTTGACCGATGTCCAGCATGCATTGACGGGCGCCAGCTCCTCCGCTCGTCGATCAACTCGTCGAGATCGGTGCCGCATGGCGTCCTGCATGGGAGGAGGATAAGGGCCGTCTCCCAGCACGGGTCGCGGCAGCGCCGCGGCTACTCGCCAAGCCATGACAGCGCCGGGCAAGCCGCTCCTATAGTTTCCACCGAGGGACAGTCTAGCAGGAGCCATGCAGTTGATTGCAAAATCTGACAAGCCGCCAGACAGAGCACGTCAACAGCTTCCAAATGACCGATGGATGAGGGCAAATGGTCAACGGGCGGTCAATGGTCAACGCAGTAACAGTAACAGTAGCACGGGGTTTCCAGCTAAGCAGGCTACTCTTCTACTAGAGACACCCACCGATACTCCTGCACACTTAAGTACTAGAGTACCGCCGGCTCCTGGCCGATAGACTACCGCTCCCTAGACTACCCCAAACAGCGGTCTCTGAGAGACATGTCTGGCAAGGAGCATATAGAAAGGACCTTCCTCACGGTCACAGTAGTGGCCTTGTGGCCAGTCAAGCCGGCAGAGCCGACTGGCGCTGACTGGAACGGTCCCCGCCTGGCAGTGCATGGCTGTCCAGCTCTCGTTTGCATGGGGCTCAGCCGGCGCCCCATGCCTCATGCATGGCCAGGTCCCACCCTCCAGGGGTGCATGGACGACAGAGTTGTCATGGAGGCTGCCTGAAGACCTTCCAACGCCAGTCACCGGCAGACGAGCGCTCTTGAGGATGAGCGCGGTGACGAACGCTGCAAATGGTGAAGCGGATTTACTCTGTGTTGCCTTGGCGGTCGCCACCGCTGAAGCCGTGATGGTAGCCTGCCTCCATGGGCAGCCATCTTGACCAATGTCCAGCATGCATTGACGGGCGCCAGCTCCTCCGCTCGTCGATCACCTCGTTGAGATCGGTGCCGCATGGCGTCCTGCATGGGGGGAGGATAGGGGCCGTCTCCCAGCACGGGCCGTGGCAGCGCCGCGGCTACTCGCCAAGCCATGGCAGCGCCGGGCAAGCCGCTCCTGAAGTGTTCCACCGAGGGGCAGTCTAGCAGGAGCCGGGCCAGTCGTATTTTACCCCGCTCGTCAGCAGCACGGAGATCCTCGTCACCAGCAGCGCCGCATTGCTGGGTCCAGGGCTCGGCGACGAGAACGCGCTCCGTTAATCGAGCCCCAATGGTCAACGCAGTTAAAGCAAAATCCGGCTGTGGAAGAATTCATAAAAAAAAACTTAAAAGGAAATCACTGGATACCACCGACTTGACGCTTCCAAGAGCTGCCGTGGTCGGGCGTGCGGTGGCTGGAGGCGAGCACACGAGGGCAACTAGTGCGAATGCATGGCTGGAATGTGCCCCCTGAAGGCCCTTCACGCCACCCCTGTGCAGTCTGCAGGTCCCAGGGGTCACCACGGGTGTCGTGGCTGGTTTGGGGCGTGTTGCTACTACTGCGTCGCTCGGGGGTGCACGCAACGATAATTCTGTGGATCCCGTGCATCCCTGTAAATTGCGCCCCTGTGCACGGCGTACCTGTGAATTGCATCCCTGTGCATACCGTCCGTGTCGCTTGCCTTCACGGGGGGGGGGGAGGTCAAAACTACAATTGTTTCTATCCAACTGTAGCGGATGTTTTCGTCGATTTAGTCATTTTGACGCCCAAAATCACTACTTTCGACGATTTATATCAGTTTCTCAGCTTTGTGGGGGGAGGGGGGGGGGGGGCAAAAACGATACTTATTCGCAAAGGCAACTCGCATGTACAGAAGTGTCGGAACAAGCGCATTGTCAACCAAGCACACGCGCAGCGGCACGAGGCCACCAACCTTATACACGCCGTAGTGGTCGCACAGGGTGTCGAACACGGAGAACAGCTCCTGCAGGAACTCCATCACCTGTGTGTGTGCGTGCGTGCTTGCATACGTGTGTGTGCGTGTGCGTGTGTGTGTATGTGTGTGCGTGCGTGCGTGTGTCCGTGCATCCGTCTGTGCATGTGTGTGTGTGCATGTGTGCGTCCGTGCATGTGTGCATGTGTGTGCGTGTGTGTGTGGGGGGGGGGGGGCAGGGGTACGCCTCAGGCAGTGGTGGGCGCCTAAGGCGGCCGGGTTGGCGCCTGCGGCGGTTGGGGGTGCGCCTAAGGTGGTCTCGGAGCGTTTGAGGCGCCGCCTGGTCCGCGCAAGTGAGGGCGCCGCCTCAGGCATTGGGAATGTGGTAGCCCCATCATCTGCCCGCCCCCACCTGGTGTGCTGGCACCAGACAGAGAGACTGACAGACAGACAGACAGACAGACAGGCAGGCAGGCAGGCAGGCAGGCAGGCAGGCAGGCAGGCAGGCAGGCAGGCAGGCAGGCAGGCAGGCAGGCAGGCAGGCAGGCAGGCAGGCAGGCAGGAAGGCAGGCAGGCAGGCAGGCAGGCAGGCAGGCAGGCAGGCAGGCAGGCAGGCAGGCAGGCAGGCAGGCAGGCAGGCAGGCAGGCAAGGAGGCAGGCAGGCAGGCAGGCAGGCAGGCAGGCAGGCAGGCAGGCAGGCAGGCAGGCAGGCAGGCAGGCAGGCAGGCAGGCAGGCAGGCAGGCAGGCAGGCACCCATTTCCCTGACTATGTGCATCTGCCCCCCCCACACCCCCACCCCCACCTTGTGCGCTGCCACCTCCTTTGCCATCAACGTGAATCCGACGATATCCATGAACAGAATGGAGACCTGTGGTGAGGGAGGTAAACGGGGAAGGGAGGGGGGGAGGGGGGGAGTGAGGCAGGAGCATGCAGCACCTCAACAGGCACAGGGTTCCGGTGGACGGGCTGGTGGGCGGGCGGTTGGGCAGGTGGGGGGGCATGTGAGCAGGTGGGCTGGCTGGCGGGCGGCGGGCGGGCGGGGTGGGCGGGAAGGCGCGCGGCAACCATACAACACAATATAGGGGCAGCTGTGAGTGAGGGGCACCAACTGCCCCTAGCCCTACCACCATCCTAATGCCTGAGCTGTGCTAGTCAAGGCAGTCATAATTCCTGAGGCAGCCGGGCTGCGCCTAAGGCGGTGGTGGGCACCTAAGGTGGTCGGGGGTGACGCCTGAGGCGGACGGAGTCCGCCTGAGGCGGTCGGGGGTGCGCCTCAGGCAGTGGTGGGCGCCTAAGGCGGCCGGGATGGCACCTGGGGCGGTCGGGGGTAACGCCTGAGGCGGCGCCTCTGGCGGTCGGGGGTGCGCCTCAGGCGGTCTCGGCGAGCCTGAGGCGCTGCCTGATCTGCACAAGTGAAGGCGCCGCCGGAGGCGCCGCCTGGGCGTTGGGCATGTGGTAAGGTAGGGCAGGTTGGCACGCACCCCATTGTGCTGCGTCGCGAGCGTGCTCATCGCGGTCGCACCCATCACGTGGACTCTGCCGCTGTTGTTGTTGGTGGTGGTGGTGTGCATGTTGCCCACAACAACGTACTCGAGCACGTGGCGTGGGAAGACCGACTCGAGCATCGCAAGCTGGGCCCCTGTGAGGGCGGCCATCTGGCGCTCCACATGTGCGCGCGCGCTGACGTCCACCTGAGGACAGGAGCATGGGGTGGGGTTTGAGAGGGGAGGATGCTGGGGTGGGTGGGCGGTGGTGCAGTGGCGGCGGCAGCGGTGGCGGCAGCATCAGAATCATCATTATCAGCAGCAGCAGGGGCGCGGTCATAAGTATCAGCGGCAGCGGCGGCGGCAGCGGCAGCGGCAGTGGCATCATCGTACCGTCATCATCATCACAACAACCATTGCCATCATTAGCACCAGCAGCAGCGGCAGCAGCAGCGGCAGCAGCAGCAGCAGCAGCAGCAGCAGCAGCATGACCTCCCTACGCACCTGCGTGATGAGGCACGCCCGGCGCCCAGCCACTGGGTCCGTCAATAGCACCGCAGTCACCTCATGCTCCTTCTCCTCAGTTGCCACATCATCACTATCATCTTTATCCGTCTCTGCATCCTTGTCCTCATCAGCCCCAGCCTCATCCGCCTCCACATCGACCTCCTCCTCACAGAGCAGACGAAACAACACGCCATCATTGCAGCTGCCAGCGTCGCTGTCGCTCCCACCGCAGCGCCAGCGAATGCCGTCCTCCTCGCCATCCTGTTCCGCACAGCCCGGCTGCGTGCCCCCGTGGCAGCCGCCTGGCCACCCTGGACCTGCCACTGCCCGACTCCCCGCGCAACGCTGCTGCTGCCCCCCACAGCTGGGCAGTGTACGCTCGACTCCTCTGCCAGGGGGACCATCCAGTCTGACCGTGGCACCCCTGCGCACGGCTCGGGGGACTCGTGGCAGGCAGCCAGCATCGAATCCTTGAGGTCGGTCAGGCTGCCAGGGGTGCTCATGTGAGGGGTGCTCATGTGGCACGGCGTGCCCCCGCTGCCCCCCGTCTGGTGGGCCGAGAGTATGGCCGGCGTGCCTGCAGTCATGGTCATGAGCGGGCCCACATAGTTGCTGCTGTAGCCGCGCCTGAGTGCTGCCACTGCCGCGGGAGTGCCGCGGTCCGCGCCGAATGGCAAGGATAGGTTGTTGTCAAGCGAGCGGCCTGTGGCGACGCGCGATGGGGGACCTTGTTCGAGGCCACCTTGCTTTGAGGGCCTGTGTGTGTTGTGGTGGGAGGCATGGACGGGGAGGGGACGTGTGTGTGGCAGCGTTTGTGTGTGTGTGTGTGTGTGTGGGTGTATGTGTGTGTGTGTGTGTGTGCGTGCGTGTGTGTGTGTGTGTGTGTGTTTCTGGCACCTGCCCGGCAGTGCCCGGCAGCAACACATGCGCAGTGCCAGGACGCCCTCAGTCAATCACGCGGCGTGCCCCCCCCCCAACATCCCCCCCAACCCCCACCCCAGACCCACACACAGAATCCACCCGAGGCCCCACCCCCAGACCCCCCCAGACCCTGCATTCACCTCCCCCCCCTCCCAATAATCCCACCACCACACTCAGTGATTTCTTTTTCAGGATTTTAACTAATTATTCCAGCCGGATTTTGCTTTGACCGCGTTGACCATTGACCTCCCGTTGACCGTTTGCCCTCATTCATAAGTCATTGGAAAGCTGTTGACATGCTCTGTCTGGCGGGCTTGTCAGACTAACAATCCACTGAATAGGTCAAGCTCTGTGCAAGGTAAAAGTATAGCCGGCATACAGCCAAATGGCTGCGCAGAGCCGAAAAGAAAAACACTGACCACACTGCCAACATAAATCGTGAACCACACAACCACACACTGTGCGTGAGGCGCGCTCACTTGCCGTGCAGCAAACCCAACGACCTGCTCGACTTTCCGAGCCTGGACTCGTCGGATCTGTGGCGTCGGCGCGCAGACTGTGAGCCGATGTGCTGCAGCATCGACAAGACACGCGTGGGCGGGGCGGTCGCGAGGTAGGCGTGCACGCTGAGCGTGCCCCCTGTGACCCAGACCTCAATGGGGGCGAGACGGGCATGTGGGGGATGCGGCAACTCTGGCGCTCAGGGCGAGTTGCTGGGGTTGGTGGCTGTGGGGTTGGTGGAAGTGGTCAGATGCGCTGGGTCGCTCAAAAGCACGCCCAGGACCGGGTGCTGCGTCAGCGGGGGGCTCGGCAAGCTGGCAGCTGCCGGCGACGATAGCAGGCTGTGCTGCTGCGCTGCGTCTGCCATCCCCGTGGCAGCTGTGAGGCGCGCCTGCAGCGCGAGGACTTCACGCTCCAGCTCCCCCTCTTCCGGTGAGAACGCATCTGGTGCGGACGCCAGGAGGGACGTGTGAGCGTCGTGGCCCGTCGGTGCGTGAGGCGCAAACAGTGCTGCGTCGTCGCCTACGCGGCCGCTGCACTGCTCGACCAGCTGGCTGAAGGGGTCGCGCATCCAAGGCGCGAGGTCGTCGTCCGCCGCCTCACGCGCGTCGGCTCGCGGCGCAGCAGACACAGTCGCCGCAGCCGCAGCCGCAGCAGCACCCACGCTCGCGCCCGCGCCTGCTGCGCCCAGCACCGCGCACGTGCGCGCGCTCGGGACCTTGAGCACCCTGCGCCACGGTGTGCGACCTGCTGCCGCGCGTGCGCACGCCCCCGCCTCTCCGCCCCCGCCCCCCTGCGTGCACATGGAGGAGTCCGCCGCCTCCATGCAAGCCGCCAGGTGCGCGCGCAGGTCGGCGAGCGCAGTCGCACCCGCGCCCATGCCACCGCTTCCACCGCACACGCTGTGCGCGCCAAACAGGCCGTGCACGAGCGGGCCGGCATCGCGCCCACGCCAGTCGCCCCAGTGGGCCACCGATGCGTCGTTCTGTGTCAGCACTGCTCCCAACAGGGTGCTGTCTTGACCACCACTGTAAGGGGAGGCCAGGGAGTCTGGGGGCTGCAGCTCCAGCAGCGTCACGATGCAGGGCAGGCCCTGGCAGGGATGATGAGAGTTTTACAATCCACTTCTGGCGGTCACACGTACGGTTCCAAAGCTCCAGTGGGACTTAGAGAAACAAGGCTCAAGGCCCACAAAAGGTCAAGCTACAAGTAGCCCACGGTAACGCCATCCACACTTGGAGTGGGTGGGGTGGATGGCCACCCATTGGTGGGCGGGGATGGAGGAGAGGGTGTGTTGGGGTGTGTCAGTGTGCGTGCGTTGGCGGGAGGGGTGAGGGGGGAGGGCTGCCTAGAAGACAACCAGGCATGCAGACATGGGTATGGTATACACTTGCATCATCCCCACCAGCCGGTCGCTGTCTGCGCTGCCTGTGGCAGTCGCAGCAGCAGGGGCCGCCTCGGCACTGCCAGAGGTAGATGTCGACTCATTTGGCGCGAGGGCAAATGAGGAGCGAATGGGGCGAATGAGCTCCTGCACAGGCGTGGGGGTGGCATGGGGCGAATTGAGCTCCTGCGCTCCCTCGGCGCGGCTGCCGCAGAGGCACATACATTATATTTGGTTAGATTTTGTTTACGCCCACCTGTTCATTCTCCGTCGCGCAGCTCGCCTCGTTTTCCTCCTTAGGCCGGCGTCTGACTACCGAGAGGAGGCAGCTGAGCAGGCCATGGCCCATGGCTGTCGGAGGCGCCACGCCTCTGCTCGATGCTCCTGCTCACGTCACTTGCTGCCACAGTTCTGATTCTCTCTGTTCGTTGCCAGTAATCAAGCGAGATACGGTTCGCAACGTATCGTATCGTATTACAAAGTGTATCAGAGTGTATCAAAAGTGTATCAGAGCGAATCAGAGTGTATCAAGCAAGATATGGTTCGCAACGCAACTTCTCTTTATTACAGAGTAATCGGATAAGAGGCGTCTCGACTTTGTGTGCCTCCAACCGTCTGTTTTAACATTATCTGCAAATTACTCTCAGCTGCACTTGCTAGCTATAGGCTCATCCTAGGATGACAGGCCTGTCACATGACATATGACCACCACGGCTGCGGCGCGCACGCTTGCAATTGGGGAGGCCCGCCGCAGGCTTCGGCTGCTCCTTGGCCGTCTCCTCTGACAGCGCAACTAGACGAGGGGCTTTGAACGCTGCCGCAGGATCAGATCCCGATGCCCCCCGCAACTCCGCGCTTCAGCGTGCCGTCGCTCTGTGCGCATAGGTGTACGGGCACAGTATGTATGAGTGAGTATGAGATTGGGGCGTGCGTGCTTGCGTGTGTGCGTGTGTGTGTGTGTGCATGTGTGCCACACCCGACTATGTGTTAGTGAGGGGCGACTGTGCACGTGTGCGCTTGTGTGCGTTAGTGTGCTTGCGTGTGTGCTTGCGTGTGTGTGTGTGTGTGTGTGCGTGTGTGTGTGCGTGTGTGTGTGCATGCGTGTGTGTGTGTTTGTGTGCGTGTGTGTGCATGTGTGTAAGCATGTGTGTGCTGGAGTGAGGGGCAAATGTGCGCGCGTGTATTTGTGTGCGTTATTGTGTGCATGAGTACTTACGGGGACCATGCTGCACTGTGCTCACCTCGGGCTTCGACACCGGGGCATTCGAGGACGCGTTGGGACACGGGGGCGGGATCGACGGCGTGCCAGCCAGCCTCAGCTGAGCCTGCAGGCGCGTACGCTCTCCCTTGAGTGCGACGAGCAGCTCGCGCACAGCTCAATTGTCGTGCTGTCGACCAGGGCGCGCCGAATGCCCTGGTCGGCGATCAGCTCCTCAGTGGTGCGCGTCGTGAGGTTCATGCACAGCTTCGAGGTGCATTTGGGGAGATGGGGGCTGGTTAGGGATTTCCAGCCGCAAGTCGTGTGTGGACGTGGGAGGTGTGTGGACACGCATACCCCCCCCACACACACGGCCGCGGTCGCGCCCCGTTACTGATCTGCCGCAGGTGCCCCCTCAACCCCACAGCACCTAAAACACACTCCCTCCTACCCCTAGCCTCTCATAAACCCCAGCGCCCCCGGAACCTAAAGATATGATGCCCCGCACGTACGCACGCACAGACGCACGCACCCCCTTCTGAGATGATGCCATCCCCTCCCCACCGCTCCCCTGCAGCTCAAGGGGCTCCCGTCTCCCCACGCCACTCTGTAGATCTGCTGCAGCTGCCCCCTAACCCCCTCCCAGCAACCAGAACACACTTCCTCCTACCCCCTCTCTCTACCCCCTGCGCCCCCGGAACCTAGATGATGCCCCGCACACACGCACGCACGCACGTACACACCCCTTACTGAGATGATGCAATTTCCTGCCCCCCGCTCCCCTGCGGCTCAAGCCCCTCTACTGATATGCTGCCACACACACACGCACGCGCTCCCTACTGAGAGGAACCCCCCCACACACACCACCGCTTCCCTGCAGCTCAAGGCCCCCCCCCCCTCCCCCCCCCAGGGCCGCCTCTTCGTTGGTGTCACCTCCAGGAGGCGTATACGCAGCGATGTGCGGCGGCTGGTACTGGAGGGCATCAGGGGTGACTGGAGGGCTCCTTTCCAATGCTGGACTTGGCGAGCCATGGGTAGGCAGCTCCCATTAATGTCCAAGGACAACCTGTGCCTGGCATGTTTATGTGCGGCACCTCTCAATGTTTGGTGTTGCATGGCGCATGCGCATGCGCGCACAATGCCCATGGGGCATGCATGCAATGCTGCTGGATGTGCCTAAGCCAGTCCTGAGCTGACAGGGTCATGCCGCGAGCCTAGGCCTGGTGCATGGTGCCTGCAACTTGTGTGTCAACTTGTCTGTTATGCGCTGTTCCGGCCTGCGCAGGCCGGAACCCTCTCCCCCCCCAACGTGCGCCCCCCTCCCACCCACTCACATAGCATTGACTAAGGAGATTGAGACCGTGATTAGCATGTGCATGTGCATGGTGCACAGATGGGGCCCACCCCAGCCCCATGCGCCGTGCGCAACTCCCATGCAGCTCCCCATGCGCACCCCTGCGCTGGATGCACCTACCGCAAAGCACTGCCAGTGTCATAGAGTTGCTGCAATGAAGGACTTCCACCACTCCGGGTACGACCCCTGGTCCAGACGGGTCCAGACGGGTCCAAACGGGTCCAGACGGGTCCAGGCTGGTCCAAGGACTGGGCAGTGCCACCAAGCTGGGCTGGGCTGGGCTGGGACTGAGCTGCAGTGAGGCTGAGCACGCAAATAGTAGAGGAACTAGTAGAGAAACCAGGCCGGTGTTACACAAGTAAGGAATCTCAAGGTTTAAGGTGTGGACCAGCTAGGTAGGTGACACCGGCCTTGCTCGTGACCGCGCGGCCGCGGGGCGACGGCCTGCTTTCACGGGGGGCCTCGGGCGGCCGAGGCGAGCGCGTGCGTCGGGAAGACAGCGACCAGGTAGACTAGATAGATACGTGTGGCAAGCACTGAGGTTTCGAGGTTTAAGGTTTGGCGGTGGGAATTGGCGTTAGATGGGTCTTTGGAGGCCAGGCCAGGCCATGACAGGGGTGTACGGGGCGTGCCCCCCCCACGTCCCAGTGGGGCGGCTTCCACCGAGGGGTGAGGGGGGAGCACGCATGCACGTGTATGTGGAAGCACGCGCGTACCAAGCCGCAATTGTTGCTGCGACACGCACGCACCGCTGCGACCGCGTGCGGACGGGCGGCTGCCCGGCTTCCACTCAGGGGGAAAGGGGGGGGGGTTCACATGCACGCGCGCACGCGATCACACTAGTGTGTGTGTCTTATTAACGTGTTTTCGTGTGTTTCTGCTGTTGGTCACTGTCCAGAGACCACTTGACTCACCCCCCGATGTGGCCGCAGCAGGAGCCTCTGCAACAGTGGGCAACAACTGCATGCAGCCTGCAATCAAATGGCGGTTCTACTGTAGGAAATCCTCTGTGTAAAGCTGTGGCAAGGCGGGGGTGGCCTGAGTTATAGGAAAGACGTGTGCACGCTTGCCGTGCCAGCTCCCAGGAGGTGGCAGGTTGGCGGTAGGGCGCACTACCGCAGCGCTTGAGCCAGATTCAGCCAGCCAGCCCCAGTGAGAGGTGGTCTCAGCACCCTCCTGCCCCGCCTTGCAGTGGCCCGCAACGACAGCTGGGGGACGGCGCAAGGGTGCCAAGGTTGGACAAGGTTGGACGCCGTGGTGTGGTGTAGAGGCTCTATAGGTGGGCCTGTCGACAGTGTAGACGTAAACACGAGGTGGACGTAAACACTTCGTCGGTCTGATCCCGCGCGGGGCGGGCTTCGCCCTAGCTGTGGATCATGGGTCAGATAAGTCATGCGACAGATCACGCCACTCCGCAACTATAGTTGCCTAGCTAGGCCTCTGCTTCTAGTACGTCTCCGCCATGAGGTGCCACTTGACCTGCAGCACGTGCCACAGCGGCGACACGCCTCCCTTGGACAGGCTCGGGTCAAACGGGTCAAAGTTGGCCTTCTCGAGCGCCTGCAGTGCGAGCAAGCAAGCGCAGGCGCAGGGCAGGGCAGGGCAGGGCAGGCAGGTAAGCAGGCAGGTATGCAGGCGCAAGGTAGGGTAGGTAAGCAAACAGGTAAGCACACCTGGCGCACCGGGCAGGCGGGCGGGCAGGCAGGGTAGGCAGGCAAGCAGGCAGGTAGGGTAGAGGCAGGAAGGAAAGCAGGCGGGCAGGGCAGTCATAAAGGTAGGTAAGCAGGCCGACAGGTGGGCGGGGAAGCAGGAGGTTACACAGGCAGACGGGGAAGGCAGGCAGGGTAAAGGCAGGAAATCAGGCAGGCAGGCAGGGCAGGCAAACGGGATGGCAAGCAGAGTGGGCAGGCGGCGCGCAAGTGACGGCAGGCACGGGGCGGCGCTTTTATAAGACACACCCAACAGACTCAGCAGGCGCAGCTAGGACCCCTCCCTATGGATCAAACGCCCATTGCTATCATTTGCATCACAGCACACGCAGCGTAAAGAGGTAGAGGTCCACAGCGAGCGGCAGCAGAAGCAGCGGGGGCAGCACGCACACACACAGGCATTGCCAGGAGCAGCCGGCCACAATCAACCTCCGGCCAAACATGCACAACACCTTGAGCGCACCTTGAGGTAGGTATCGACAGCGAGCGGCCAGCGAGCGGCAGCAGAAGCAGCAGAAGCAGCAAAATCACGCACGCTCACACATCGGATTTTCCAGGTGGCTAGTGGTCTACGGCACGCCTCCCACCACACATGCATTCCAAGTACATATACCAGCGCACCTTGAGGTAGGCGTCGACAGCGAGCGACGGCAGAAACAGCGGGCGCGCCGCAGCCGGCACGCGCGAGCACAGCGCACGCGCTTCCTCTAGGTTTGCTTTGGACGCGGACGCGATGGCCAGCGCGACGTCGCGCAGGCCCTCGGTGACGGTGCCAGCATAGATGTCCTCCTGTGAGAGAGGGGGACAGACCGTGAGAAATCATGACAGACCGTGGGAGAGACAGAGAGACAGACCATGCTGGTATGCGTGCGGGCCCTCGGTGATGGTGCCAAGCATAAATGTCCTCCTGTGAGCGAGAGAGAGACTGTGAGAAAGATAAAGACAGACCGCGAGAGAGACCGAGAGAGACCGAGAGAGAGACCGAGGGAGACCGAGAGAGAGACAGAGAGAGAGAGAGAGAAAGACCGAGAGAGAGACACAAGAGGCAGACCGTGCTGTTGTGCGTGCAGGGGGCGTGTGCGTGCAGGTCCCCAGTGCCGGTGCCGGCATATATGTCCTCCTCTGTATGTGTGTGCGTGTGTGTTTGTGTGTGTGTGTGCGCTTGTGCAGGGGCGGGTGGGTGGGCGAGCGCGACGGTGACGGTGTCGAAACCCTCATGTGTGTTTGTCGCACGCGCGCACGCCTTGTGCATGGTCGAACTCTGCCCCCCCCCCCCCTTCCCCTCTCCTCCTGTCCCTCCCACCCCCACTGGGCCTAGATGTCGACTAGGTCCAGGCGCGGAGGAGGAGAGCGGGTGTGAATTCCCGCTCACCCTCTTGCCAGAGAGGGATTTCAAAGGTCGGATAACGAGATGCCAAGCCACTGGCTGGTCCTGACATTTAGCACCCGTCGTGCTAACTTCGTACTGGACATGCGCAACGGTGGCTGTTGCAATCACAGCGCAACCCACCCACAGCCAACGCCACCCCCGTGACACTCCGTGCTCCGAGCACAGGTCCAGCGGCAGGTAGCTGCGCCACCACATCGCAATCACAGGTCCAGCGGCAAACAGCTGCGCATTGCCCCTCCCCCTTTCATCAGAGCCCCATCAGAGCCCCCCAATCCCCCATCAGAGCCATAATAACCGACCTGTGACACTCCGTCCCCCGAGCACAGGTCGAGCGGAGGCGGCTGTGCCTTCCCACGCACCTCCCCAATTACACCCTTACCCCCCTTGCATCACAGCCCCCCCCCTTACACAGTCCTCACCACACACATATGACTCCGTGCTCCGGGCACATGACAAGTGGCGGGCAGCTGCCCATTGCCCCCACTCCCTATCAGAGCCCCATGAGAGCCTCATTGGAGCCCCACCAGAGCCTCATCAGAGCCCATCAGAGACCCCCACTCCCCCATCAGAGCCCACGTCACGCACCTGTGACACTCCGTGCTCCGAGCACATGTCGAGCGGCAGGCAGCTGCCCATTGCCCCCCCTCCTCATCAGAGCCCCATCTAAATGATCAGGTTTTCATCTATACGTCATGGTCAACCGCATCATCAGCGCATGGTCTACAAAACCTACTCCTGTCACACACCGTGCTCCGGGCAAGTCAAGCGGCAGGTACCTGCGCATTGCCACCACTCCCCACCAGAGCCCCATCAGAGCCTCAACAGAGCCCATCAGAGCCCCCCACTCCCCCATCGGAGCAAAAGTCCACACCTGTGACTCCGTGCTCCGAGCACATGTCGAGCGGCAGGTAGCTGTGCATTACCCCCCCTCCCTATCAGAGCCTCACCAGAGCCCCACCAGAGCCCCATCAGAGCTGCATCAGAGCTGCATCAGAGCCCCATTAGAGCCTCACCAGAGCCCAATCAGAGCCCCATCAAAGCCGCATCAGAGCCGCATCAGAGGCCCATTAGAGACCCACCACAGCCCCATCAGAGCCCCATCAGAGCCGCATCAGAGTCCCATCAGAGCCCCAGAGCCGCATTAGAGACCCATCAGAGCCCCATGACAGCCCCATCAGAGCCCCATCACAGCCCCATCAAAGCCCCATCAGAGCCCCATCAGAGCCCCATCAGAGCCGCATCAGAGCCCCATCAGAGCCGCATCAGAGCCCATCAGAGCCCCCGCACTCCCCTATCAGAGCCAACATCCACACCTGTGACACTCCGTGCTCTGAGCACAAGTCAAGCGGTAGGTAGCTTCGCCTCCGCGCCGCGTGGAACGGAGTGCCCTTTCGATGTGAGGGTTGTTGTGAGGGTGGTTGTTGAGGTTTGCTGTGATGTTTCTTGTGAAGGTTGTGAGGATAGTGAGGCGAGTGAGGGTTGTGAGGCGATCGATGGTGGTGTGGTCGATTTTACAGTCTTGTTGGACGCCTTTAATGGCGTATTAGACTTGTGCTTGCGCACTCAATCCCTGAGGCAGGCAGATACGATCACCCGCACTAGTCCACTCAGTGGATACACATTGACTGTGTCCATCCCACTAGCTCTAGTACATCTGGTCGCGCCATGCGTCTCAGTTCGGGCAGCCAGCCTGGCCACCCTCCTCCTCCTCCGTTCATCATGTGGCGCACGCCCGACATGCCGCCAGCCTCCATGCATGGCGCTTGCGCTGCGAGGGCGCTTGCTGCCAGTGCACCTCCGTCGTCATGTGTCTCATGCAAGTAAGATTCGCCCTGCATGGAGACCCTCCATGCAGGTCACTGAAGTGCCCCGCGATTCGTGCCGTAGCTGCAGTCCGTAGGCCGAAGCCGTCGCCGCAGCCGATGTCAGTAGCCGTGGCCGTAGCCGTGGCCGATGCAGATGCAGATGCCCAGAGGGCGGACGTGTAGCCGATGCGATGTGAGTGCAGATGCAGGGTGTCCCTGGCCGTAGCCGAAGCCTTAGCCGATGTCAATCAATAGCCGATGCCCATAGCCGGTGCCCTGGCTGTAGCGTACCTGGCTGTAGCGTAGCTGCAGCCTCTGCCCGGTGCCGGTGCCCGTGGCTGCATGGGGGTACCGACGATGGCGGCGCCGACTTCTGCCAGCAGCCTGCCCTCCGTCCCCGCATGCCTCGCAGTTGCCTGCCTTATGACGCCGTGTCTCAAACAGCCACTAGCGCTCTGGATCAGGGCAAATCGGCGACATAGCCGATTTTCCAAAACCCAGAGTCGCTCACGCTGCAGCAGCACCCTGTCAGCCCAGTTGGTCCGCCATTGGCGGCGTCGGGGCGGGAGCCCCCGACGATTTTGACACCACTTGAAGTTTTAGTGTGTGTGTGTGTGTGTGTGTGTGTGTGTGTGTGTGTTTGTGTGTGTGTGTGATGATGGATATTACAGTCTGTGTGACACCAGTAATGATGTATAAGACCGGTGTCGGCGCTAGCGCCCGACACCTTAAACTCAGTTTCAGTGGGAAACTGGCTGGCTACCTGGTAGGGGTGAGGGTAAACCCCCACACGAGCGCACGCACTGGACCTAGACAGGACACTGGGCCCCCAGATCTACCCTATACCACCCAGGTAGTGACAGCAACGCATTGTTGGTGTGCGCCTGTGTTCTACTACTAGTCCCGCCGCCGCCATTGGCTCCAGCAATCTCCTCCATGCCCGCCAGCAATCTCCTCCACGCCCGCCAGCAATCTCCTGTATGCCCGCCAGCAATCTCCTCCATGCCCGCCAGCAATCTCCTGTATGCCCGCCAGCAATCTCGTCCATGCATGGGCGCCGCCATGCCATCTCCATGCGCCATGCCATCTCCATGCGCCGCGCCGCGCTCCATGCGCGCCAGCACCCGTACCACCCGCCTCATTCCCGTTCTTTAGCCATTCCCCGTGACACCTATGGCTGATCCTTGTTCCGCCGTCCCCTTTGGCATCTGTAACCCGTATCCTCTCCCTGTAGCCTCATTCCCCGTTCTTAACAGCCATCTCCATTATGGTGCCCGCTGGTGGGGCCTCGCCTCGCCCCATGCCGCATGTATTGATTGCTGCGCCATCTATAATCTGCGCCTTGGGGCAGGGAACCCCTGCGCCACAACCTCCTCACAAAGCCTAGCTGCATGTGCCTCGCTTCCGATGTTTCTCAATTTCTCGCTATCCGCTTCCATGCCCGCCTGCAATCTCCTCCTGTGTGTGTGGTTGTGTGTGTGCTGGGAGCGGGGGGGGGGGGGGGGGGCTCGGAGTATCCTCTCAATGGTTTTGAGGCCAGCAAGCGAGTGGGGCGGGCACGGCGTCAGCTCGCTGCATCCGTGGGCGTCGTTTCGCCATCACACGCACACACGCACACAAACACACACAAACACACACACAAACACACACACGCACCTGAGGAGTGGGCTGACCTACATGCGGTGGATGGCCGGTAGCGACAGCGAGCCGCCGGCCCTGTTGAACTCAGGGCTGAACAGTGCTGCCCGGATCACGGCTCTAGCTAGGTTCAGGATGGGGCTCCATGAGCTGCAGATATAGCGGGGGCACTACGCCGTGGCGAGACAGAGGCAGCAACGCAGCCAGCGGGCGTGCTGCCTATGCGGTGGGCTAGAGGATGAGGCACACATGGTATTTGAGTGCCCTGCCTATGAAGAGGCACGGGTGCGGGCCCACAGCCTGTTTCAGTTCATCCCTCGCGCCGAGGAGGCCGATTTAGATGAGTGGATGCGGGAGTTTATGAATCCTCGGCCCGGCCAGGAGAACCCCAGGTTCTGGCACGAGTTGGCTGACTTCCTTGTCGCCTGTTTTGAGACACGCAACGCGTGCACAGCAATCATGATGGCAGATGGCATGCTAGGGGTCTAATTTTGACAGCTGCCGGCCTCTTCCCTAGGGTCTAATGCGCCATCAAAGGCGTCCGACGGACTGTAAAATCGACCACGCACACACACACACTGACACACACACACCGACACACACCGACACACACAAACACACGCACACATGTACACGCCCCCCCCCGGATGCATAGTAGAAGGTTGAGGCAGAAATAAGTGGGCGCGTCAAGTGAGAATCACGCGCACCTTGAGCAGCGTCGCCAGCCCGACTGCCTTGCCCAGGTGGGACGCCGCGTGGTCGGCGTCGCGCGACGCGATGCCAGCTGCAGCCAGCTGGAGGTACATCAGCTGCACGGCGTGTACGTGTGTGTGTGTGTGTGTGTGTGCCAAGGGTGTGTGTGCGACGCCAGCAACAGCCAGCTGGAGCTACATCAGCTGCACGGCGTGTACGTGTGTGTGTGTGTGTGTGTGCCAAGGGTG
>VFSX01000153.1:217500-282500 GCA_016618255.1 Chlamydomonas sp. UWO 241 | reverse complement strand
TAGGACTAGAAGGTAGTCTTTGCTGGAAAGCCGATGTTACTGTTACTGTTACTGTTACTGATGCCCCCCACACGCACACACACGCAGGTGCGCGACCTGGTCGCGGTCGGCTCTGCTGCCGAGGCGCAGGAGCTGTGCGACAAGCAGGTCGTCGAAATGCTGAGCAGGCTGTCTGGCGACACAGCGTTCCGCTCAGAGTACCAGCAGGTGTGCACGCGTGTGGGTGTGTGGGTGGGGGGGATGGTGTGGGTGTGCGTGTGTGGCCAACAAGCTGTCTGGCGACACGGCGTTCCGCTCAGAATACCAGCAGGTGTGCACGCGTGCGTGTGTGTGTGTGTGTGTGTGTGTGTGTGGTGCCGATGTAACTGTGCCGATGTAACTGTGACTGTGATCGACAAGCTGTCTCGCAATACAGCATTTCGATTGGAAGATCAGCAGGTGCGCGGGTGCACTTGGGGAAGAGGGAGGAGAGGGAGGAGAGGGAGGTGAGGGAGGAGAGGGAGGAGAGGGAGGAGAGGGAGGAGAGGGGGAGGAGATGGAGGAGAGGAAGGTGGAGGAGAGGAAGGTGGAGGAGAGAGAAAGATGAGAGGGAGAGGGAGAGATAGGGGGAGAGCAGGGATAGAGAGAGAAGATGCAAGAGAGAGACAGAGCGAGGGGGTGGGGGGAGAGAGAGGGGAGAACTAGGCGGAGAGAGAGGGAGAGGGAGAGAAGCAGGGGGGGACAGGAAGAGAGGCCCGTGTGGTGAAGTTGCAGGTCTGTCCGTCAACCTCTACCCCCCACAGCCGTGCGCCGAGCAGTGCCGCTTCCCTGTGTCTCGTCTTTCTGCCAGGCGTGCACAGCACAATAAGTGGGTCTGGGGCCGCGGCGCTGCCTGCATGGCTCAGCGTGCATGGCGCGCACACATCGTGTGTCATGCACCCCGTCGTTTGCCCCGGGGAAGCATGCAAGCACCCACACGCACGCCAGCACCGCGGCCTGCCCCGCCGTGTATTACGCACAACCCAGACCATGCAAGTCGCCCATATAAGTCCTTCCGAGGACCACAGGAGCGCCAAACAGACTGGTAACTCCATCACGCCCGCAGGCGTGGGCCGAGCAGCGCCGCTTCCCCCGTGTCTGCTGCTGCCAGGCATAGTAATGCCCAACCTGGATCGTGCGCAACCCTAAACCCTAAACCCTTAACCCCTCACCCGCAGATGTGGGCCGAACAGCGCCGCTTCCCCGTGTCTGCTGCTGCCAGGCATATTTATGCCCAACCTGGATCATGCCCAACCCTTTACCCCAAACCCTCAACCCTAAACCCCTAACCCCCCACCCGCAAATTTGGGCCGAGCAGCGCCGCTTCCTCGTGTCTGCTGCTGCCAGGCATAGTAATGCCCAACCTGGACCAAGCCCGACCTGGATCAAACCCGAAACCCCTAAACCCTCGCCCGCAGATGTGGCCTGAGCAGCGCCGCTTCCCTGTCTCTCATGTGCTGCTGCTGCATGCTTCTGAATGCCCAACCCAGACCATATGACCGAACCCTGCACCCGTATGAACGCGCAGATGTGGGCCGAGCAGCGCCGCTTCCCCGTGTCTACTGTTGCCAGGCATATGCGTGCCCAACCTGGATCATGCCCAACCCTAAACATTTAAACCCTCGCACGCAGATGTGGGCCGAGCAGCGCCGCTTCCCCGTGTCCGACCTCCTCCCCGAGTCCTGCACATCGTCCGAGCCCGCAGCGTCAGCCGGTGCCAAGGGCGCGAGGGGCGCGGCGCCCAAGGGCGCGGCTGCTGCTGACAAGCCCAAGCCGGTCGCGCGCGGCGCAGAGAAGGCCAAGGACCTGATTGCAAGCATCATGGCGCAGGCGAGTCGGACCTGGTCACAGTGCTTGGCCACTAGAGAACTAGAGAGAGAGTATTACTCCTAGGGTAAGGCAAAGGAGGAGGAGGAGGAAGAGTAGGAGGAAAGTATTACTAGGGGAAAGCTGAGGGCCTGATTGCGAGCATCCTGTCACAGGCAAGTCGTACTTGATTGCTAGAGTACGAGTAGCTAGGCTACTTAGTAGTAGAGTATTACTAGGGTTGGAGCAAAGGACCTGATGCGAGCATCATGGCGCAGGCATGTGCTTAGCTCTTCCGAGTTCTCGCTATGAGTGCCACCCAGGGTGTGGGCATCGTTTGGGCTTTGGGGTTAGTTACTAGGGTTTAGGGAGCGGACCTGATGATTGCGAGCATCGTGGTGCTGGCGAGGGCTTAGTTCTTCGAGGTTTACTGTGCTGCGACTGCGACCTCTGTTCCCTTCTCTCACATACGTACACGCACACAAGCAGGCGAGCGCCGCGGCTGCAGCCGTCGAGGGCAGCATGCCACCCCTCTTCCTCTCTCTGTCTGTATCCATCTCTCCCCCTCACTCGCACACACACACACGAACAGGCGAGCGCCGCGGCTGCCGCCGTCAAGGCCGGCATGCCCCCGCCCGAGCACGACGACGTTGCCGACGTGGCCGAGGCCGAGGCTGCCGCCGCTGACGCGATCACGACCAAGCCGATCGCCATCACGCGGGTGCTGCTCGACACACCGGCGCAGCTGGTGCAGAGCGGGTTTGGGGCCAAGGCGGCCGAGGTGTTTGGCACCAAGATCGAAGTGCCAAAGGTGGGGCTTATTACGACTTGTTAGGCCGTGCGTGGGGAGAAGGGGGGGGGAGCACAAGGGGGAGCTAGGGCGCAGCTGGTGCAGAGCGGGTTCGGTGCCAAGGCGGCCGAGGTGTTTGGCGTCGAGATCGAGGTGCCAAAGGTGGGTCGTATTACGACTTTTTGTTTGGGACAAGGGAGGGGGGGGGCACGAGGGGAAGCTAGGGCGCAGCTGGTGCAGAAGCGGGTTCGGCGCCAAGGCGGCCAAGGTGTTTGGCGCCAAGATCGAGGTTCCAAAGGTGGGTCTTATTACGACCTCTTGTTGGGGAGAAGCGGGGCGGGGCACGAGGGGAAGCTAGGGCACAGCTGGCGCAGGGCGCGTTTGGGGCCAAGGCGGCCGAGGTGTTTGGCGCCAAGATCGAGGTGCCAAAGGTACAGAGCTGAAAAGCGCTGCATGCAGGGGGCGCAGGGGGAGGGAAGGGGGTGTTTGGCGGGGGGCCAGGCGCAAGGCGCCTGATCTTTTGAGAATATGAATGAGCTGCGCCCCTAGCCTTGGGGGCGGTGGGGTCACTGACCAATGGTGGGGACTGATCAGGGACGGGGCGGCATCTCGGCTGGGTGGGAGGGTTGTGTGGGGGCGCTCAAGGTAGATTGTGGGAATTTATAGCAAGGGAACAGGGTAGAATGGGCAATCAGGAGCAGCGACGCGGCAAGACCACCGGGAGAAGGAAATGCATTCGACGGGGCGTGGAACACGCTCGGCGCGGATCCGCGATCCATCGTCTGCTATTTGATGCATCATCGTCAGGCGTTTGGAAAGCTGGCCTGAAGCCCAGCCTGCTCCATCAAGTAACTACATCCTGGACCCACCCACCTGTCCAGAGCCTGAAGCTAGCCTGAAGCTAGCCTGAAGCTGGCCTGAAGCTGGCCTGAAGCTGACCTGAAGCTGGCCTGAAGCTGGCCTGAAGCTATCTCGAAGCTGGCCTGAAGCTACCCCGAAGCCTCCCCCGAACTGAGCCCGAAACCAGCCTTGGACCCTCTTGCCGTCCCCGCCGTCCTTTTTCTGCTCTACTCGAGTGACTAGCTGGACACGCACACTCCCTCCCCCCCCCCCCCCCCCCCCCCCCCCCCCCCCACCCAACTGGTCGACGCCTCGTCGCTCAACAGGCTGCTGGTCTCTGCTGCATGTCTGTCGATCCGACCGCCCTGGACCTCAACCCTGAATGAACCCTCAACCCTCTTTCCTAACCCCTCTTGCCTGCCCCCCCCCCCCCAATCCACCCCCAACAGATGGACGCCACGCCGTTCTCTGCTGCACATTGGCGCTGCACATTGACACCACTGCCTGTCGATCTAGCCTCCCCAAACCCTACTAAAACCTCTTCATCAAACTCGAACTCTTCATGGAACTCGAAAACCTCTCCATCAAACTCGAAAACCTCGTCATCGAACTCTACTGAAACCTCGTTCTCAAACCCTCGTACCTGAACCCCCCCCCCTAAACAGGGGGACGCCACGCCGTCCAACCTGCCTGTCGCTGCTGTTTGGCACCCTGCCGCGGCGCGTGCCTATCCATCTTGCCTCCCCAACCTAAGTCCTGACTACTCAACCCTCAAGCCTCAGCGCTCAGCCTGCGTGCCTGAACCCTCCTCCCCAACAGGTGGATGCCGTTGACGCTGCCTGTCACTGCGGCATGGCGCCCTCCCGCCGTGCATGGAAGTCGATCTGGCCTCCCCAACCTATATTAGACTACCTTCAAACCCTCGTTCCTGACCCCCCTTCTCATCCCTCCTAAACAGGTTGACGCCACGCCGTTGAAGCTGCCGGCGGTACTGCTGCATGGCACCCTCGTACCGTATCTACTGAAACCTCGTCCTCAAACCCTCGTACCGAGCCCCCCCCCCTTTCTCCTAAACAGGACGACGCCACGCCGTTCAAGCTACCGGTCACTGCTGCGTGGCACCCTCGTACCGTATCTACTGAAAAGTCGTCCTTTAACCCTCGTACCGCCCCCCCCCCTCTTTCTCCTAAACAGGTCGACGCCACGCCGTTCAAGCTGCCGGTGACTGCGGCGGCAGGGGTTGGGCACGACAGGAGCAAGGATCAGGTGTGTGCATGGAGCATGCATGCAAACGTGGCATGTGTAGACTGCATTACCCCAAGCTTGCCGCATTCGTGCACGCCACCATATTATGCACTTCGAGCATTGGGCCCGAGGTCAATGCGGCATTGGGCCCAAGGTCACTGCGGCGGGGGGTCGAGGGAGACAGGAGAGCAAGGAGCAGGTGTGTGCATGGAGCATGCAAACATGATATGCAAAGGGGTTGGAGTGCATTACGCCCAAGCTCGCCGCATTCGTGCATGCCACCACAGAATGCACTGCGTGCATTGGGCCCGAGGTCACTGCGGCCGCAGGGGTTGGGCACGACAGGAGCAACGAGCACGTTATGCATGGAACATGCATGTAAACATGGAATGCATAGGGGGTGGAGTGCACCAGCCGCACTCGTGCATGCCACCATATAATGCATTGCGTGCATTGGGAGAGTTTTCTGCGGCCAGAGGGGCCGAGGGAGACAGGAGCAAGGAGCATGCATGCTAACCGAGCATGCATAAGGGCTAGCGTGCATCAGGCCCAAGGTCGCCGCATTCGTGCACGCCACCAGTAACATACAGTAGCAGTAACAGTAGCATCGGCGAAGACTACCAGTGTGCATGGAGCGCAAACGTATCATGCAAAGGGCTGGATTGCGTCAGGCCCGAGCTTGCCGCAATCCTGCATTTCACCATGTAATGCACTGCGTGCACTGGGCCCGAGGTCGGTCACTGCAGCCATAGGGTTCAAGGGAGACGGGAGCAAGGCGCAGGTGTTGCCTTGTGTGCGTGCCTCCCCCCTGTCGTCAGAACTAAACGTATGACACGCGATCCGTCCTCGTACCCAACTGCTGGGTGGACACTGACTGTGAAATCCATCATCATCATCATCATCATCACCCTTTTTCCAGGTTCGCGCGGAGCAGATGGCCAAGGCGGCTGAGGCTGAGGACCGCAAGCGGAAGGCCGCCGAGGCTAAGACGTTCAAGGCCGCAAGGGCGGTGGAGGCGGCCAAGAAGGTGTGTGTGTGTGTGCGTGTGCGTCAGCACAGGCAAGAGCCAGGTGGCCCGAGCTGTAGGAACTGTGACTTGTGTCCCTCTCCCCCTTCCTCGTCTCTCCCTCCCTCTCGCTTTCACACACATCCACACACACTCACACACAGGCCAAGGAGGACGAGGTCATCGCTGTGAAGGAGCGCGAGGCCGCGGCCGAAGCGGCAGTCGCCGCAAAGGCCGCTGCCAAGCGCGCCAGGGAGGCCAACGCGGCGGCGGCCAAGGTCGAGGCCGAGGGGATGCGGCAGGCGCAGTCGCGCGCGCAGGTGCGAGGCGTTTTGTGACTCTTCAATATTGTTTATTATTCTCTCAAGGCAAGAGGCTGCCGCCACTGTTGCTGCCAAGGAGCCAGGCGAGCCAGCGGCCATTGTCGAGGCCGAGGGGATGCGGCAGGCGCAGTCGCGCGCGCAGGTGGGGCAACTTTGAGCCGTCGCTTTGCCTTCTTCCTCCCGTTCTCCATGTTCTGTATGTGGTTGTCAAGGTAGAAGGTCGCTGCCAAGCGCGCCTTTGAGGCGAACGCGGCGGCGGCCAAAGTCGAGATTGAGGGGGAGCGGCTGGCGCAGTCGCACGCAGGTGTGGCGTTTTTCTGTGTGTGTTTGCCGCGTCTGCGTGCCGCCTGGTGCCCCCTCTCTCTCTCCCTCTCTCCCTCCCCCTCTCTCACACACACACACGCGCGCGCGCAGAGCACACGACGTGCGCCGCCCAGTGCCGTCTGCCAGATCAATGCCCCTCTCTCCCCCTCCCTCTCTCCCCCTCTCTCTCCCTCTCTCTGCCTCTCTTTCACACACACACACACGCGCGCGCGCGGGGCACGTTGCGCGCCGCCAAGTGCCGTCTGCCAGATCAACACGCCCCTTTCTTCCTTTCTCACACATGCACACGCGCGCATTTGACCCATTTGACCACTTGACCCCCTATCCCCTAGAAGCAGTTAGGACCTATTTTGGAGGCGTCGCACAATAGCTCTCCTTTTTGCTCTGGGACTACACGTTGGCAGGCAGCCGGCTGGTGGCTACCGCCCCTCACAAGTAATTGTTAGGGCCAGAACTGGACTTGGGTCTAGGCGGTGGTACTAGGACTAGAGGTAGTCTTTGCTGGAAAGCCGATGTAACTGTAACTGTAACTGCACACGCGCGCACATGATGTCGCGCGCCCCTCTCCCTCACACACATGCACACACGCACGCAGGATGTCGCGCGCCGCCCGGTGCCGGCTGCCAGGCGCCCGACCAACACCAAGGACGTGCTGCTGACCAAGGTGAAGAAGGTGTGGGAGCAGCACCAGACCCCGATCGCGGTCGCCGTCGTCGTCGTCGTCCTCATGATCCTCGTCCTCATGGCGTCCACCTAAGCACGGCGCATCGGATGTTCGCACGTGCGCACATGGGCTGGGGGGGGCGTGCCCCTGCCTGGTCCAGTGACAGTAGCGGCGGCGCAGTTTGGGGGATCGACAAGACCGCTTGTCGGCGTTGTTGGGAGATGGACCAGACCGCCTGCCTCGCCTCTCACACTTCTTTCCGCATTGTGATCGTGTGTGCCTGGCTGTGAGTACCGGAATTATGTTAACCGTTGTGATGGAGCGAGCCGCCGCCGCGCCTAACACCCCCCTCCCTTGTATGTCCGCATGCCGCCGACCTTACGCACGCCCACCAGTGTAGCCCACATGGGTACCCATGTGAGTGCAGCCACATAGCCATGAATACCCATGTGAGTGCAGCCACATAGCAGCCAAGGCCATCCAATTGGAGCCCTACTCGGCGCCACCGGTCAAAGTCCTCGCCGGATGCGGGCAGCTTCTCACACCTTCTCAGTCAGCCTCTCAGCACCTTCCTGGCCCCTGCGTATGCCACCGTTTGCATGGCGTGCGGCGACAGCCTCAACTGCACATTCACGGGCGCACTGCAAGCAGCCGTGCGATGAAGATATAGACCCCCCGCCCCGCTGATGTCTGTAGGTTGCAAGCGAGGGCCCGCGGTTGCGAGAGTCGCGGTTTGACTGATGCGATGCGGGCGGGCTGCAGGGCGTGGGTGGGCACAAGTGGCTGGGGTGCAAGCAGCTCGGCGTTTGATGCTCCCGCCCCCACACCCACACCCATCCCACTGCAGTTACGAGTGAGAAGTGTCTGGCTTTAGCACAATTTGGTCACCTGGGAAATTTACAAGCCAAGCGGCGCTCTTATGGGGGGAGACAGTGAGGTCGGCAGGGCGCTTGGCGGGTGTAGCATACCACAGGGACAGGCGCGTGTCAGCAGAGGGTTCATGCGCGTAGATTCCCTGGGGCTGCATTCCCGCATTGCCCCTGCCTCGAAAGGTCGCGCTGACCCACCTGCAGACCTGTGTGTGTGTGTGTGGTGGGGCATGCAGGCTATGCAGCTTGGCGCAGGCGATGCACCCAGCCCCACACTGCAGCAGCAGCAGCAGGCGGCGCTGTACTGTGCATAGACGCTGCCGTTGTTGGCTGCCAGGAGCTTAGGGTGTGTTTCCACACACGACCTAGAGGCGGGGGTGAGTGAGAGGTGAGAGTGCACGGTACGCGGCACGTGGGGTGCGCAGGAGCAAGACGGCACGGCAGACCACGTGATTTCTCTTCTTCCGAGTGCTCCCAGCCGCTACCCGCCCAGCCTTTCCCAACTACTTGGAAGGTCGGTCGGAGTGCTCGCTGTATGTGTTTGTGTGAGGGGGGGGCACCAAGACGAGGGCCGTGGCCAGACGCATCATCACCAAACCACACGGTCGTTTTTATCGAGTCAGCATGCCACAACGAGCTGGCACGTGCAAACACGCGCACACACGCAGTATGCACGCACACACACATAGGGTGTAAAACAACCCCCCTCTCTATAATACCCAGCCCCCTCCCCCCCCCCCACACACACACGCACACACACACATACACACACACAAGGCTCGCCTTTTAACACGCACAGACATGCACCCAGAGGAGCCCCCCCCCCCCCCCACACACCTGCCTGGCTGGCATCAGCTTGAGCACCAGCGGCAAACAGAAAGGCTGCGTTCCCGAGTCCCATTTTTGCCAGCGCGGGGGCGGTGGTAGCCAGGGCCTGAAGGTTGAAGTCGCGCAGCTTCGGCCTTGCCTCAGTGATGAGCGCATCAAAAAATGTGGGGTCACGAACGTCAACCTTTGACACAGCCCACAGAGTGTTGCCAGCTTACCCGCTTGCATCTCAGGCAGCCGTTCCCTCGCCAGGCAGTGGCTTTTGGGCTCATGCATGCGCTTGCATCTCAGGCAGCCGCTCCTTAACCCAGCTGAGCAGCAGAGACACACCAGCCGTGTTTGGGGGCTCATGCGCGTTTAGGGTTTAGGGTTAAGGGTTTAGGGGTTTAGGATTTACGGTTAAGGGTTTAGGGTTCAGGGTTTAGGGGTTAGGGGTGCCCTGCAGCAGCTGTACTGCTTGTGTCAAAGCTACACTCGCGCGGATGCAGTTCCATGTGTGGCCTTGTGAAGAGGCCGTCAGCAGCCGGGCATGCTGTGTTGTAACGGATGAGCTCGGGCGCACTCAGGCTGCCCCCTCTCGACCACGTCTGCGTGCGTGGTGGTGGTGTTGGGAGGCGATGCGGGAGAGAGCCTGCTTCCTGATGGTCGGCATGTTCTCTCATGCATGCAACGCCCATGCATGCGGCGCGCATGCAAAAGCCGCGCATGAAGCATCTCCAAGCACCCGCCCCCTCCTCCTGCTTGAGCGCCTGCCGCCTGACAGGCCTCGGTACGAGACCTCCTGCTCCACCAGCCGGAACACGCAATGGCAGCATTCGGGGAGGGGAGACCAACGGGCACAGGGGCCGTGCCCTCATCATCTGGGGAGAGGCAGCAGCAGTCCCTGCGGCGGCACCACAGGGGCGCCACAAGGCGAGGCAGGAAGAGGAGACCATGGCCAGCGCGCAACTCAGAGCCACAACCGGTGAATGTGTGAGCAAGTGTGAACAATCCGAGGTGTGAACGATGTGAGGTGTGGACGGTTTGATGATCTGAGGGGGGGGGGCATCAGTCGCCCTGTTGCTTGCAACCCAGTCCGCCCTCTCGCCTTTGGGGTGTGACCACGCTCACGCACTCTTGGGATTGGCAGTTTGGTGCGTGGGGGCAGTTGCCACGACCAAACAGAGTGGTGGTCTGCTACCACCATTGGCCCGCCATCCCATTGAAGCAGTCGCCGAGCACGGTCTTGCACCTTACGAGTCAGGCAGCCCAGGGGATCTTTGTTGTTCATGGTGCCCTACCACTGCTGCCAATGCCGCCAGTGCAACTGCTGCCAATGCCGCCAATGCACTTGACAAGCTACTATCAGAGTGGTGGTCTGCTACCACCAGTGGCCAGCCATCCCATTGAAACGGGAGTTCACAAGGGCCTCCCCCCTTGTGTCCATGATAGATCCTAGCACCTACCCAACCAACCACACACACACACACACACACACAGTTTTTTTTTACAGTTTTTAGATGTAAGCGCCCGGAGGACCCCGGGGCGTGAGTGAAGGCCTAGACTACACGTCCAGGGGAGCTCTACTAGTACAGCCCGCAAGGCCACACAGTACACACACACACACACACACACACAACTGTGTTCGCAACCGCATCACCACGACGCACGCACGCACTCTAGCTCTCGGCGGGAGAGAAAGGCGTGCGCACCGCGGGCAGGCGGCATCTTGGCCTGCACGTAGGCCCAGGCACACATGGCACACATCAAGCATGCACGCGCACACACTCACACACATGCACACACACACACATGCACATGCACAAACACACATACACACATACATGCACATGTGCACGCACACGCACACACACACACGTGTGCACGCATCCACACATGCACACACTCGCTGCATGCGCTCGCACACACGCTCACACATACTCATGCGCGCACGTGCACACACACACACATCTCACTGGCACGCAGTCTGACAAGAACAAGCAGCTGGGGGTTGCCCAGAAGACGACAACAGCTCGTTATGGTGTGGGCTGCTGGGGGCCTGGGGGTGCAAGTCGCAAGTAGACGTGCTGGCGTCCAACAACTGAGCACCAGGGGGGGAGGTGGCGCCTGCGTGGTTGTGCTTCTGAGCAATGTGATTCGCGCTCGTCTCTTGCTCTCGGTGGAGGGCTGCTGGCATGCATTGAAACAGCCGGCACTCTGGCGGTATGCGACCGGGCTGCAGTGAACCAACTGCCAAGGACGTCGCGAGGAGCAAGTGCATGGCTGATAGTAGCTTGTCAGGTGCATTGGCGGCATTGGCAGCAGGTGCACTGGCGGCAGTGGTAGAGCACCACAAGCAACAAAGATCCCTTGGGCTGCCTGACTATGAGGTACAAGACCGTGCTCGGCGACTGCTTCAATGGGATGGATGGCCACTGGTGGTAGCAGACCACCACTCAGTATGGTCGTGGCAACTGCCCACACGCACCAAACTGCCAATCCCACGAGTGAGTGAGCATGGTCACACCCCAAGGGCTGCAGGGCAGACTGGGGTGCAAGCGACAGGGCGACTGAGCCCCCCCCGCCCCCCCCCCCGCACAGGTTTCGCCTTCAGTTGCAATTGAGACGTGGCTGGCCGTAGCTTTCTTGGGGCGCGGCAATGTGTGGCTGGCTCAACACGATTTTGGAAACTGGAAAACACACTGCAAATCAAGCTAGTCTCTGGGGCCTACCCACAGTGGCGCAGAGCATCTCAAAAACGAAGTGAGAGGTTAGGGAAAGCTAACAACAAGTCAAGCTTGAATCTTGAGGGAAGGCCTGCCCACAGTGGCGCCAGGCATCTCAACAGCAAAGCGACAGAGGATCGGGAAACTGGGAAACTTCACAATGAGTCGAGCCAGACTCTTGAGGTAGACCTGCCCACAGGGGTGCCAGGCATCTTGAAAGCAAAGCGGCAGAGGAAGGGGAAATGGAAACTGTCACAATGAGTCAAGCCAGACTCCTGAGGGAGGCCTGCCCACAATGGAACCAGGCGTCTCAAAAAAAAGCGAGAGGTTAGGGAAACTGGAAACCTCCACAACAAGTGAAGCCAGACTCATGAGACAGGCCTGCCCACAGCAGCGCCAAGTATCTCAAAGCAAAGCGACAGATGATATGGTTTAGGAAAATTTCACAACGAGTCGAGCCAAACTCCTGAGGGAGGTCTGCCCACAGTGGCGCCGGGCGTCTCAAAAACAAAGCGAGAGAGGTCATTGTGCACGTCCGCCGTGCCTTTGGCATCGGGGTTTTCGGTCTCGGTGCACCTGTGCTCCCTCTCTACGGGGCCCTCACTCCCTACGTGCAAACGCACGCAAAGCCAGCAGGAGAGAGGAGAGAGAGCGAGTTGACAGGCGCATGAGCTTTTAGGAGGTCGACTCCCCCCCCAATTTCACAGTCCTCCCACCCTGCGTTTTCTTGGGGCTGTGATCAAGGGGGGCATCAATATAATAATAAAAAGGTGCTTCAACCACGGCCACAATACGGAGGGGAGGGTCTGTCCGCTGCGAGTCAGATGGGAGTGGCACGTTGATTAAAAAAATACCCCCACCACCCCCTCAGCCGTCACAATACGGAGGTCTGCGTGCTGCAAGTCGAAACGGAGGGGGGGGAGGGGGCTCTGCTTAATATCAGGGGTAGCCCCCCTCCGCTCCCCCTCCCAAGGCTCCAAGACTGCCAACGGTCCTCTGGAACTCACATGGGGGAGGGGGGGAAGAAGGGGGTCCTCTAGTGGAGGGCTGGCGATCGTGCCACCACGCCCGGGGGCAGTGGTGCACGACCGGGGACCACGTGCCACTGTCATCCATCGTGACCGTCATCACCATGGGGGTATCATTTTTCTTGTGTGAAGTGGGGATGTAGGGGATGGGGTGTGGGGTGCGGAGAAACGTGTGTGTGTGTGTGTGTGTGAAGGCAAGAAGCCGCGTTGCCTGCCAGGAGGCTCCATGTGGCTGTCCCTACAGTGCCGGGGTGCACACATCCCAGGTTGAGGAGGTATCGGACTGACGGCACGGCAGGCCCTCAATGCTGCCACCGCACTGACTCCGTGCAGTTGATTGCACTGCTGATAGGGCGCTGTCCTGGACGTTACCACTCGTCCAGTCAGCGGTAGCCAGAGTCGCAGTGGCACAACCATCATCAGAACCAGTACCACTGGCAGGATTGAGGCAGTTGCCCCTGGTGATGCACCTGATCACCTGGCCATGATCCGGGTCATTGACGCACACCTAGTGCGGGGAGGGGGCAGGTGTGTGTGGGCGTTGCATGATGCCCATCACCTAGCCCACTCTGGTGCGCACAATCTACGTACCGGAATGCGTGTCGTGAGAGCGGTGCTGGTCGCGGTGTACGCGGAGTCCGTGTAAGCAGCAGGACAGTTGGCACCGCGGACGCAGTACCAGTACTTGTCGGCCTTGCCAGCGGTGGTGCTGGTGCTGCTATCACCGTTGTTGCCGCACAGTCTGTTGGCGGGGGTGTCGGCATCTTGTTTGTTCTTCGTGACCGTGCACGAGCCGGTGGAAGAGACCGAAGGTGCTGAGCACACTGGCAGGGTCTTTGTGCTGCACACAAAGTTGGCGGCGCCGCTGGAAGTACCGTTGACGAGCTCCCTGTTCATGGGGCACTCCGCATGGCACTTGTTGCTTGCCGCGTTGCAGTACTTGTTGCCAGTTGCAGGGCAATCCGAATCTGCGTGAATTGGGTGTGCAGGCGAGGGCGAGTCAGGAGGCTGGGCTTGAACGCAATGGCGCTCGTGTGTGCAGGTGTGTGCGGTGATGTGTGTGGGGGTGTGTGGGGCTCAGCAGGGAACTGTGAGCATGCGTGCAACATCGAACATATATTCAACGATTTTTTGTTTTTTGTTTGTTTGTGTGCACTTCAGTTTCCTGTTGACGCCCTTGCACTTTTGCAGTTTGGCATCTCTGCATGCTTGTGCGCATGTTGAGATGCATCTCCTTTGTGTGTGTGTGTGGGTGCGGGGTGGGGGTGGGGGCATGATCATGTCTTCTCTGCTGTGTACCTCATCATGATGTATGATTGGGGTAAATACCGTCCATATTGTTAGCCTTCGCAGGGGGGGGGGGGTCGAAATTACAATTGGTTTATCCAATTGCGGGCCTAAAATGAGTTGTTTATTCAGCTGCGGGGCCTTTGAACATTTATTCCGCTGGAATGCGCATGGTGACATCACCCGTTCCGGTCCGTCTGATGCTCGAACGCTCCTGTAACAATTCCAGCGTGTTACAGCAGCCCTAACAGCCCCAATGGCACCCTCTCTGGGTCAAATTGTCAACCGGCACAGGTGTGTGGGGGGGCAGGGAGGCTGCACAGCGGGCGGCGCGCGTGCGTTGTGAGACTAGTGGCAGTCAGCAGGCCACTCAGTGGCAGTGACAGTGCTCTAGAGCACTACTCAGTGTCAGATTAGCTGTGTTCAGGAGTTTGGGCTCTCATGTGTGTGTGTGTGTGTGTGGAGATGTTGCAGATGTTGCATGGGCGCATGGCACATTCTGCACGGGGAGCGAGAGCATGCGTGCATGCCACAGGCTGCACTAGCAGCAGGGCTCGTCACCGTGGCAGGGACGACGTATTGTGGGTGGAATGGACGCTTTACGTAGGTTTTGAAGCCGATTGGAACCGAGCCGAGCCGTTTGGAGCCGATCGGCTCCATTGCCGGATAATCGAGACCCCTACTGCGGGGGGTTCCGACGAGTTATTTTCGGCTATAGCGCACATCTTTGAGGGGGGGGGGGGGGTCAAAACGATAATTTTACGCAAAGGCTAACCGCCCGGACGGCAGGGGGCCTAAACGTACCCCCACACTACCAACCCCCACCCACCCCCCACATTTGTGTTTCCACCATTTTGACAATTCAAAGGTTGTTGCTGTTTGTTCCTTGACACAAATTCCTTGGACTACGTTAGGGTGTGAGATGCCTGGTGGTAAGCACATGTGCAGCCGCGACCCCCCCCCCCACACCCTCACCCCCCAAAGACCCCCCTCGGGGCTGTAGCCTCACCGGCGTTGCAGTTTACGCACTTGCCGGCGCCGTTGCGCTTGCCGGTGACAGTGACCTGCGGCGTGAGGAGACTACGGCGCCCACTGACACTGTAGCTGCACGTCGTGTTCAAACTCGCGAAACTGGTCCAACTGCTCGTCCCCTTCCCCGCCGTGTTGCAGGTGGCACCGGTGTAGCATGCGGCGTTAAGCTCGGTCGTGCAATCGATGGCTGCGGGGGCAGCGTGCGGCATTGGACACACAGGGATTAGGAGTGCGCGAAAAGGCTTCCGTGCATATGCAACAGTGTGGCGCCTGCATGCAGTCGTCTGTGGAGAGGGCAGGTGGGGTGTGGCAGTGCGCCACGCGCCAACACCAAGTGTGTGTGTGTGTGTGTGTGTGTGTGTGCATGTGTGCGTGTGCATGCGTGTGTGTTTGTTTGCGTGTTTGTGCGTGTGTGTGTGTGTGTGCGCGCGTGTGTGCTTGCATGTGTGTGCCAAGGTTTTTCTCGCCGATCGGCGGCCGATGGAGCGTGTCCAAAGGGCGCGCCACCGATGGGGGGGGGGCATTTGGATGCTGTGTGTGGCGTGTGTGTATGTGTGTTGGTGTGGTGGTGCGAGTGTGTGACCCTGTGGCCCTGTGCGTGTGTACGTATGCGCATGTGTGGCTGTGTTGTGTGTGTGTGAGGGTGGGGTGGGGTGATGCCCTGGGCCCTGGGCCTATGGGTGTGTGTGAATGAGGATGTGTATGTGTGGCTGTGTTGTGGGTGTGTGGCGGTGTTTGTGTGACGTCTGGAGCCCTGTGTGTGTGTGTGTGTGTTAATATGCGCAAGTATATTGTGTGGCTGTGTTGCGTGTGTGTGGTGGTGGTGGTGGTGGCGGTGTGTGACTGATTGCCCCGGGCCATGTATGCGCATGTGCATGTGCGTGCGTGTGTTTGTGTGTGCATTCGCCCGGGTCCCAGGATCCCTAAGCAGGAAAATTTTCGTGAAATGCAAAACAAACAGCGGTGAGTGTGGACAAATTCTCGCTCGTATTCATTCAACAACATGGTGTCAGAGTGCAGTCGTCAGGGGAGAGGGCGGGTTTGCTGCGGCAGCACGCCAGCTGCCAGTATCTAGCACCCATGGCAGAGTAGCATGAGGCAGCTGCCACTCACGCTGCGTGCAGCCACACTCCTGGTTGCTGCACTTCAGTCCAGCGGACTTGGTTGAGCATTCACCATCTGCAACATGCAGCGCGTGGATGCGGGGGATGAGGGAGGTCAGAGCACGTGTGGGTACAGGGGTACAATCACCAGGGCCCGCGAACGCACCGCCATACGGCTGACGGCATCACGCGTACACTGCCTGAGGAGCGCAGGTGCCCCCCCCCACACACACTTTCACTAAAGCCACTCACGCCCGCGGTGATCCACCGGGTCAGGTGGCACGCGGAGGTGGCTTGTACCCTTGCATCATTTGTGACATGGCAACCACTGGGGAGGAGCCCCCAGGAGTGGGAAGTGGGGGACCTCACCGCAAAAAACAGTTTGTGTGATGCCGTCGCTGCTCTTGCCAAGCTCATGCAATGATATGGTGCCTGAGCGCAATCATTGGTAGAGAGGGCAGGTTCGGTGTACTCTTTTGGGCAGGTTCGGTGTACTCTTTTGGGCAGGAGCCAGGAGAATCCGGGAGGCCCCAAATCCGATCATTTCTGCCTGCCCCCGAGGAAACCCCTGGAGTGTGTGTGTGTGTATATGTGACCCGGGGCCCTGAGCAGGGAACTAGGAGCTTACGTTTATGATTTAACACATTCGTCTGTGTGTTTTCACAAAGTAGAATTCTCTGATTTTTGAATATGCGATGTGCCCACGTTGGAAAAGATGACAGCGCCCGACACTCACACCACAGCCACACACAGCGCCAGCCAGCCACGCAGTGCCAGCCATGATGACGATGATGATAGATTTTACAGTCGTGTGTGCCGCACCTAGCCATAGAGAGTGCCACTCAAAGTTGTTGCAGCCGCACTGGTTGTTGTTCGAGCTGCCTAGGGTAACCGTGATGCAAGTCGGCCCGTACGAAGTGGCGACGCATGAAACACCTGCAGCACCCGCACCTACAGCAGCAGCAGGGGGGAAGGGGGTGTCAGAGGATGTGTCAGGACGTGTCAGAGGATATAACGCGGGGACACGCACCAGGGACGCCCACGTGCACGCGCACCGCCACATGGCCAACAGCGTCATGTGACATGCGAGATGCCTGACGCACGCGTGTGCAGCCGAGACTGCGTGCAGCCTGACGCGAGATGCCTGATGCCGACCCATCCCGGCCCCTCCCCCCTCGGAGCGCGCTGCAAGCTCACCGGTACCGCAGCCTGCCTCGCACGTCTTGCTGACGGAGTTGCAATGCGTCTTGCCAGCAACACTACATGAAACTGCGCGAGTGGTGCCAGGAGAGCGCAGGCAAGGGCGTGTCAGGAGGCCGGGGCCGCATGCAATGGCATTGGCGCGCGCGTGTGTGCACAGTTGTTGTTTGTTGTATGTGTGTGTGTGTGTGTGTGTGTGTGTGTGTGCATGTGTGTGTGCATGTGTAAGTAAGTAAGAGTGTGTGTGTGTGTGTGCGTGTGTAAAGGTTTCCAATCAGCGGCTGATACAAAGTGCTGCCAAGGGGGCACAGAGCGAGTTTTGGGTGTGCCAAAATTGTGCCGAGGGCCAGTCTGCAGCGTGGCTGGTGGCCCGATGGATGAGGGCGGTCATCCATCGGGTTGCATCCAGCGTAGAGCATGGTGCAGTACTGGTGCTTTTCTATTGAACCTCTAGGTGGAAAGAAAACTGGAGTTTCTGTCGAATGAGAATTTTCAAGTGTGAAGTGCAATTTACAGAGGCCGTTTATGGTGCTAGCACTCCAAGATTACTGTCCGTCTTCGTGGGTCGCTAGCACCGCTCCTTTTCTCAGTCAGTTTGCTGCCTCACGTTCCTTTGGCAGCCTTTTGGATGCCACCCACCCACCCCGCTGGAAGGTGGTCAACATTGTGCATTTTCGAGAAGTTGGAGAGGTCAGGAGAATGGTGCTTAGCTGCAGAGTCCGGCCGCTCGACATTATTCATGGATGGTGATATCACAAGCCTGTTTCGGCATGGTCACCATCTGCGGCCGCTGGAGGTCTGGCTCTGCCCCAAGCCGTGACCTCCATGGCTACGCATGACTGTAATCAAACAAATACTACTGAAAGGCTGAGACACAAACAAAGAAGTGTGACACTTTTCAATAAGGGCTGATATTGAGCAGTGAGACGTGAGGCACGGGTTGAGCCATTATCCCCCGAAGATCCTTAGCCAAACCACTGAGCCATGCATCCCGCGGCGCTTACCCCTCCCCCCAAACAAACGCGTATTGGCTGTAATGTGAAGGGGGGTGGCGGCATACGTTGGCGGCAGTCAGAGCATTGGGGGTGTTGAAAGGACACCTGCAGGTGTGTAGGCAAGGCTCCGGAAGCACTGCCCCCACACTAAATATTTCAGGAGAGCGCATGGGGAGCTCCCTGGGCAGGCGTCGGGGAGGCCCTCTCTTTAAAAACCGACCGACTGACTGCCCCGGAGGAGGGCCCTGGTGTGTGCGTTCTGCCTGTGTGTTTGCGTGTGTGCTTTGCTGTACTCGTCCGCGCCCCCCGACCGCGGGGCCCGAGAGCAGGGAACTGTGAGCGTAGATGTAAAACCGCAAGTGCGCGCATGTGTGCTTTGCCGTGCACGCGTGGAGCACATGATGTTAGTGCATGTTGCGTCTGTGGAGACGGCGGGTGGTGTGGCAGCGTGCCAACTCAAATTGCGTGTTGTGTGTGTGTGTGGGGGGGGGAGTGTGCGTGGGTGTGGGAGGGTGTGCGTGTTGGGGGGGGGAGTGTGTGTGTGTATATGTGTGGTAGGGAGTGTGTGTGTATGTGTGGGAGGGAGTGTGTGTGTGTGTGTGTGGAAGGGAGTGTGTGTGTGCGTCGGAGCGGTGGGTGGGGTTGTGATGACTCTGTGAGTCTTAGCTGTCCGACAATGCCAAGAGGTCGTCAACTGCGAGGGATCTAGGGTTCTGGGTTAAGGGTACGGCTTGGTCAAACACAACTAATTCGTCATCACCCCTCATGCAAGCCGCGAAGACAGCGCATCTATGCCACACCTCCCCACCCCTGGCGCCTCTGGGCGGGGGCCAATCGGTACCCCTGCTCTCAGGCTTTCCACTCAATCTTTACGATGGATGCCAAGGTGTATTGATGTCTTACATGGCCCCGGGTAACAGGGATCACAACGTAACATCAGCTGTCCAGCAAGGATACCCTGGTCCAGGAGTACATGCAGAGCCCTGAGTGCATGTGTGTGTGCGTGTGTGTGTGTGTGCGTGCGTGCGTGTGGTGTGTGTGTGTGTGTGTGGTGTGTGTGGGGGGGTGTGGGGGGGTGTGGGCATGTGTGTGTGTGTGTGTGGTGTGTGTGTTTGTGCGTGTGGGAGTGTGGGCATGTGTGTTAGTGGTGGTTGTGTTTGTGTGTGTGGGTGGGGGGGTATGAGTGGTGTGCGTGGTGTGTGTGTTTGTGGTGTGTGTGAGGGCATGGGTGTGTGGGGTTGGAGGGTGCGTGATGGCCCAAGTGCCCCCAGCGGAAAGTGAGGGTGTGGGTGCGAAAGCGGGGATAAGCACAGCTCGGCACAAGTGACACATTCACGGGTAACGTTGCTTGGTGACTCGTCCACATATGGCCAAGTCACACCACCACCACGAAACGCACTTGATGTACAGTCAGCCTCACAGCCAGCGGTGCCCGTCGCATGGTAGCCGGTGGTGCATTTGTCGCAAGATGTAGCGCCCACGGCCGATGTGTAGCCTGCGCAGCACAGGCACAGGTTTGTCTAGGTACATATGCTGGGGGTTGTGAGGAGGGCAGCTGCCTATACGTTGTATGGCAGCCGCACCAGTTGTCAAGCTAACCACATGGGCGCTCTATTACAACGTGGCCAGGACCATGGGATCGCCCAAATCACACCCTCTGCAACGCCACATGTCCACCCAGCCCAGGCAAACCCCTTCCTCACCAGACACACCAGATGCAGCCACACAAGTGTCCTCGGCCTCCCTCGCCCCTTATGAACACACGCGTGCACCCTTGAGGCGTGGGATTTCAGGGAGAACGCACCAGTAGGACAGGTCTCGCACGTCGGATTGTTGTGAAGACTGCACGTTCCCTTCAGGTACTGGCCTGCAGGTGCCACACACACGTTGCATGCGGTGCCGCGTCAAGCAGGCTGCATGGGCCTACCAATGGGGCATGCATCAGCACACGTAAGGCCACATAAACACGCAAACAAACAGACAGAAACAAAGTAACACTTAAAACACGCACACGCTAGATGTGCAGGTGGCTGTGTAGGCCACGTCGGTGGTAGGAGGGCAGTCTAGGCTCTGGTGCTAGCATGCGAGTGCCACACATACGTCGCGTGTTGCGTCAAGCAGGGTGTATTTTGAACATGCACATCTGCACAAGTGGCAAAGCGATCAATGCAGTGGCTAGGCCATGTGATGCGCATGCCGGCTTCTCGTCTTCCTCGTACAACTTTTGACTGCACAATGGATGTGGCTCGGCAGCAAGGCCGGCCTCCAGCCTCCTCCCGACACTATTTTCTTAAGCTACTGATTCAGCAGCTAGGCGAAACTAGTGGCACTCGTTCTGATTGGAAGACTTTTTCGGACACGGCGTTTGAGCGTGCTCAGGATAGGGTCGGGTGGAGAGCCGTGGTGTACGGTCCGGCTGCCCCTCAGGCGCCGGCCCCTCCACCACGGCGGTCAAGTAGATTGGCAAGCGCCACTTGACCCCCTATCCCCTAGAAGCAGTTAGGACCTATTTTGGAGGCGTCGCACAATAGCTCTCCTTTTTGCTCTGGGACTACAAGTTGGCAGGCAGCCGGCTGGTGGCTACCGCCCCTGACAAGTAATTGTTAGGGCCAGAACTGGACTTGGGTCTAGACGGTGGTACTAGGACTAGAGGTAGTCTTTGCTGGAAAGCCGATGTAACTGTAACTGTGCCTGAGCAGTTAATACTCTGGCACTAGCAAGCGAGTAGACACAAGTGTGCCGCATCAAGCAGAATACACAACAACACGCACACACGCACCGGCAGAGCAGCTTGCGCATGATTTGCACGCGTCGGACCCAGGGCTGGTCTTGAAAGAGTCTGCAATGCAGAGCGGGGGCGGAGGGTGTCAACATCCCAGCGCAGCGAGGGGTGGAGTGGGTTTGTGTGATGGCACAAATGCGGCGCGGCACTTGCGGAGCTTGAGGCAAACGCGACATGCGGGTGGCATGCCGTTCAGCTCGTGTGGGTTTAAGCTCATACACATTACATGAGGTGGTTGGGTGGTTGGTTGGGTGGGTGGGTGGATTGCTTCAAACCCTACAAAAGTAGTTGTGGGCAGTGCAGGTCGGGCATGATGCTGCATTGCCGATGGTTATCTTGTAGGTAGGGGAAAGCAGGCCAGCACGGGGAAGAGGGGGGGGGCGTCATTGCAGTAGCACTTGCACCTTCCTTGCCGGGCGGTGGCAAGGTAGGGTGGTTGTGTGCTGGCTGCATTGACTGAGCATGGCTGAGCAGTGCGACGCATTCACAGGTGGCATTGCATTCAAGCCCGCGCGCACTGTTGGGCGAGTCACAGGGGCGTGGAACCTAAAAACAAGAAAGTGTGCCATGCACTGCAAGTTTGAGTGGCACACGATACCCCTGCGGTACGCACCAGTACCACAGGCCGTGCAGGCGTTGGCAAGACCAGTGGTGGCGTCGCCAGTGTAGCCGGCATCGCACTTGCATGTGTTACTGCCACCGTCACTGACGAGCGCCGAGTGCGTCGCCGTGCATGTGCAACTGCCTACCGTGGCAACAGCGCCTGCAGCCGCGGTAGAGCCTGCGCAATGGAGCACATGCCAGGCCACACGTAAAAGACTCTCGCGTGCACACACACGTCTGCACCACCCACCTGTTGGGCACTGGTTGCACTCGTTTCCGAAGCCTGTGGTGCCGTAGTAGTTGGTCTTGCACACGCACTTTGCCTGGCCGGCGTCCCAAACCTTGTAATCCTCAGTGCACATACACGCAGTCTGGCCAGTAAGGCTGTTGGTGTTCGAGCCTACACACCGTGCGGAATCAAGACAAGCAGAGGGTGTCGTGTTGGGGACTGACGCAGAGGCTTGTCTTTTACTGGCGCACACACCGCACGTGCCGCCCCTGCCTTGCATACGCAATTGGGGTGTGTGTGGGTTCTGGGATGCAGGATGCAGTGGCATCTGCTGAGTGCTACGCGATGGGACGTCACGCCATTCTGGAGTAGTGGGTGTTCATCAGTGGCCCCCCTGCAAGCTGTATACCGCTCGGGGCCGGATTTCAAACGTCCCAGCCGACACCCCACACATGGTGGGAGAGGGCGTGGCTGGGTGCGTTGGAAAGCTCTCGTAAGAGCAGCACACCGGCACGCAGTGTGTGAGACAGCAGCTATGTATTGCGCCTGGCATGACAGTGAAAGGCAGGCCCCTGAACCCCCAACCCTAAACCTAAAGTTACACGACCGGGAAAACCACTTTGACTAAATCCTCCTCAGGGGTCACTGTGTCCAACTAGAGCAGTGGCCACTCGTGAACTAGCATGTGGGTGCCGCACACAAACCACGTGCTGGGTCAGCTGAGTCGACACATTCGCATCAACACGTTCACACGCACCGGAAGGGCAGGTCTCCAGCTTGACGCAGGCTGTGCAAGACCTGTTGGTCGTGGAAGAACATTCCGTGGACTCGTAGGAGCCTGCGGGTGCCGCACACACACATCGCGAGATGCCGCGTCAGGCACGCCGCATGCGCCTACCCATGAAGCTGCAGGCACACGCACACGCGGCAGACGTGCACACACAAACACTTGATTTGCATGTGGTCGTGGCCAACACACGTAAGCGGAATTGGTGATGCGAGACCAGTCACCGCTCTTGAACACGCATCACGCCCACACGCACACGCGCACCTGTAGAGCATGCCGTACACACCCTGTCGGTGGTGGCAGTGCACGTCACGGACTCCTAGTCGCCTGCGGGTGCCGCACACAGACATCGCGTGATGCCGCGTCAGGCATGCCGCATGCGCCGACCTATTCCCATGGGGCATGCACACACAAGCACAAGTGCACGTGGTGCACGCGTGCACACATGCACACAGCAAGCACGCACAGCAACAAAAACACACTAACATGCACGCTCTAGATGTCCAGGTGATCAACGTTACTCACGGCTACCTACTACTCTGGCACACGCAAGCGAGTAGACACAAGTCGCGTGGCGCGTCGAGCAGAATGGACGTACTGGCGTACACAGGGACACACAGGAACAGGCACACACGCACCGCCAGAGCAAGTGCTCGTGCACGTTGAGCACTCGCCGACCCCGGTGCCTGTCTTGAATTTGCCTTCAGTGCAGAGCGGGGATGGAGGGTGTCAACATCCCAGCGCGGGGGTTACGTGGGGTGGGTTTGGGCGATGGTACAAACATGGTGCGGGACTTGCGGCATGCGGGTGGCATGCCGTTCGTCGTCGTCGTTTGCATTACACAACGGGAGCGCCTAGACCCTGAGTAAAAACACAAGACCCCCAAGCTACAGCCAGCGAGGCGATCACACACAGCCCCCCAACACAGTCCCCCGTCGTGACGAACCGCAAAGAAATACTACCCACACGGTTCTGAGAGCCAGGTGCGTGAATGCGAGCCCATGTCCACACTCGACAATCACTGAGGCGGCACGCCCCTAACTCGTTCCCACCTCAACTCCTCCGCCACCCCCGGGGCCCCACACGGCCCGGGGTGCCTCAGCACCATCCCTCTCCCTCCCCCTGACAAAAGTAGCATTGCCGTCGGGGCGCGCGCCGAGGAAGTTGGCGTCCACCACCTGGTCAAGGGAGCTCGGCCCGAGGCCATCAGCCCACTTGCCCGGCAGGGACTGGAGAACACTGTGCACCACGGCCATGGCCGAGCCGGCACTGGCCACGGCGGTGACGTGCAGGATGAAGGTGCGCCGGTCGCGCTGGGAGGCCGCCAGGGACCGCCAGCGGCACTGCCTGGGCGGCGCGGCCAGCGGCGCGGCCGGCGGTGAGTCCCTCTCCTTGGGGGCAGGTGAGGCAGCCGCGGCGTAGGAGCGCTTGGCTCTCCCACCCGCGGCGCCCGGTTGCATGGTGGCAGGCTGCATGGCCTGCATGTTGAAGTCGAGCCTGAGCTGCTGCACAGCCTGCATAATGCTCAGGTACCCGGCCTCCAGGCGCATCATCGCCGCGTCCGCCGCGCGGCGCTCCGCGGCGATGGTGCCGTCGGTGATGTGGGCAGCAGGAGGGAGCGTCGCCGCCTCCACCTGCGTGCCCCTGGCCACGCTCGTCGCCAGCGGGGCCGGCTCCGGCGTGGTCTGCGTGGAGGCGTTTGTGTAGCGCAGGTGGACCCTGTCCACCTGCGTGCTTGCGTCAACACGCGAGGGGGGCGTGGTGTCTGAGCGTGATGATGGTGACTCGCATGCGAGGGCCTGGATCGTGCGGGACCACTGCTGCCGCTATCTGAGGGGCCCGGTGAGGCGATTGTCTGCATGGCGGCTAGGGACAGGTGCCCCGTGCCCTGAGTCTGCCTGGGGGCGGTGTCTGTGGGTGGGCATGTGGCGGCCGGGACGAGCGCAAGCTCCCCCCCGCCAACTGTTGTCCAGCCGTCAGGCTGCTGGTGCTGCTTGTTCGTGTTCTGCTTGCGCTCGCGCTTGTTGCTCCTTCCTGTGCGAAGGTCCTGTTCTTCTTGTTCTGAGTAACTGAGATAGTCCTCTGGCCTACGGCCAGAAGTCCCGTGGCGGATCCCTCTGCGCTCTCTCAGATATGGATGCATCACCGGTGTCCCCCCAACATGCCGTTGAGATGGTGTGGGTTTGACCTCATGCACTGTTCACACACATGCCATTCCTAGGATGTTTGGCATGGGTGGGTGGGTGTTTGGGTGGATCACTTACGACCGTGATGTGTGTGTGTGTGTGTGCTTTGGCGCAGATGCTCCTGCCGTGTGCGTGCCCGAGCTCACAGCTTCTGGGGGTGCCCGGTGGCGGAGGCGGTGGTGGTGGCGGCTGCTGCTGCCCTCCCTGCTCCTACGCCGGTCATCACGTGCTGCCAGGTGTGGCTGCTGCAGCCTCCCGCTGGGGTGCGTGCTGGTGTGTGGGCGGTGGTGGCAGCGCTCGTGGTGGACGCCATGGAGCGAGGCCGCCGCCACTTGTGGCGCATTACGTGCCCGCGTGATGGTGTGCAGCCCCCTGCTCGCTCGGTGGCGGTTGAGCGGGCGGGGGAGCTGGCGACGATGGATCTGTGGGACGCGCTGGCGTCCTTTGCTGAGGGCGGCGGGATGCCGCGCGGGTGGGCGGGTGTGGTGGGCCCGACCCACCCCTTTGTTGGAGTAGTGGACGGCGGGCTCACTCTGAACAAGACGTCCTAGATCCCTGAGAGGATGGTTTCTTTTGAGGGGAGGTGGCGCCACATGCGTGCGCTGGCGGGTTGTGATGTGGTAGCTGAGCAGAGTGCTGCGGCGGGTGTGCACAACGGCCCCGCTTCCGGTGGGTTGAGGGTGGGCTTTTTGGTCCCTTCACGGTTTTATACCTTGGGCCCGCCATCCGTTTCCTGGAAGGGTTGAGTGTGGAGCCTGCACCTTGGTGCCCGCCACCGCGTGTGGGTGGCGCTTCCGTGGGGCATCCCCCCTTTTTTCTGTTGGCAGGTCTTCAGGACTGCTTCCTCTAAGTCCTGCTGGAGCTTTGGAACCGAACGCGTGCCCGCCAGAGAGTGGATTGTAAAAACTCATCATCATCATCATGTTACACGAACTGGTGGTGGTGTGCAGGGGTGAGCATGGCTCGGCACTCGCACACATGACACATTCACGTGTGTTATTGCTTTGAAGGCCATCACACGTGCGCAGTGGGCAAGTCGCGCCACCTCCACGCGCTCCAAACGGGTGGCTGGCTACTGGTGCTGGGGGCTAGTGGGTCTGAGATAGATCTAGGAAGGGGAGATAGCCTGCGGTGCGCGTCCCAGCTAGATGATCGAAACCGCCACTGGGGGCGGGGGCTAGTGACTAGAGCTAGAAGTAGACAGGGCACTCAGCCCCCAGATCTGACTCCTCCCCGTGGGGTCACGGCCGGGGATCACAGGCCCGCGATGTCACGTCCCTTAGAACTCCACCGTAGCGGCAGTAGAGGCTACTCTGATCAGAGAATACTGATGAGATGGTGAGCAGGCGAGCAGACGCGCCTGTTAAGAGGGGTTGCAGCAGAGGAGCAGGGGTGGCCACCTACCAACCCTGTGATGGTGAGCAGGCGAGCAGACGCGCCTGTTGGAGGGGGTGCAGCAGAGGAGCAGGGGTGGCCACCTCGGTTGTTGTGATGGTGTGCAGGCGAGCATACGCGCCTGTTTGAGGCGGTGCAGCAGAGGATCAGGGGAGCCCGCATCAGTAGTTGCGATGGTGGGGCCGGCACCAGCGCTCCAGACTTGTGGTGATGAAAGATCAGACTCTTGCTGGTGGGCGCGCACGCGCCGAGCACGTTGGTGAATGCCTAGGTGGGAGGTGGGAGGGGGGGCAGGTGGTTGTCGTGTGTCGGCTATCTCGTAGTAGACAATGCCACGCGCCACTCTCCCTGCTGTTCCCAGCCTCCCTTGCCCTTGCTCTCTCTCTTCATCCCGCCCGCTGCCTCTCTCTCCCTCCCTCCCTCGCCCGCTCTCTCCCTTCGTCTCTCTCTCAGCCTGTCTTCTCTCTCTATCATTCTCTCTCCCCATCCCTCCTTCTTGTTGCTGCACGCGCACACAAGGCACACTCCCGGGTGACGTTGGTTTTAGGACCATCGGCCGAATGTTGATGGTCCTCGGTTTCGTGACCCCTCCCTGTCGGTTACGGTTTCCCTGGAACGAGTTCCAAAGCGCGGAGCATGGGACATTGTCGGCCGCACCGTCGCTCATCCCGCTACAAAGTTTTCGTTTTGGAACTCGTTCCAGGGCACCTGGGAAACTGGGCAAGGCATCCGGCATACTGACCCCCCCCCTTTTGGGGTGACGTGCTTGTGCACCCGGCTGGTCGACATGAGCTTCAGCCCAGGGCACCACCGTGGGTTTAACGCTCTCCTCTCTCTCACACAAACACACACACGCACACACACTCACTCACACACACACACACACCTGGCTAGGTGGAATGAGCTTGGACCGCTTGGACGTGTAGCGTGCATCAAGATCCTTCTCCTCACACACACACACCTGGCTCGTCTCCCACCTCCCACACCCACACACACCTGGCCCGCCTCCTCACACACACACACACACACACACACACCTGGCTGGTCAGCATGAGGTTGAGCGCCAGCGGCACCGGCGTGGGGTTCATACTCATCTCCTCACACCCACACACACACTCACATGCAGCATATACCGCCCAGGTTCGGAAGCTGAAACCAGAAGCACTCGTGGCCAGCCCAACCATCGGCACGGCAACCCCAGAGGGTCCCACCAAGTCTACGTCGTGGAGAGCAAGACCTGCATAGACACGAACCACACCGACCAACTTGAACACGCGCACACAACACACAGACCCCGCCAACATGCTGATGAGAAACAACCATGCGGTGATGACCGCACCAATCCTGGTGATCGTTACCGGGACCATCTACACAGGGCACACACTCCCAGCTCTGACACGGCTTGGGGTCACACACGACCAGGCTACGGCATGCTGCCAGAAACTACACACGACAGCAATCAACCAGCTCCACAGCACACGATGACAGCTTGAGCCAGCCGAAATCCCCCCCTGATCCCCAGCCGAAATCCCCCCCCTGATCCCTAGCTGGCGGGCGCTTGATTAGTAGCGGGGGGGGGGAGGGAGGGTAGGGAAGGAGGGCAACTTCCTTCTTTTGAATCCCTGGTAGGCTGGTGCGCTGCGTGGTCTTGCGGGCACTCCTAGTGGAGCCCTGTCAGGCCTCAAGACACGCCCCGGGGTCCTCCTAGCGCGTACACGCACAACCTGTAATTTCACACATGCACGCACACACATGCACACAAATGTGTGCACATACACATACACACACGTACACACACACACACACACTCTCTCTCACACACACACCTGGCTGGTCGGTATGATCTTGAAGCCCGGCAGACACCACTGGGGTGGACAACACAGGTCTCCTCAAACACGCACGCACACACACACACACATGCACACACACACACACACACACACACACGCGCGCACATGCACACACACACACGCGCATACCCACACCCACACCCACACATCCACACACGCACACGCACACACACCTGGCTGGTCGGCATAAGCCTGAGTCTGGCAAACAGAAAGGCCGCGTCCTCAAGGCCCATTTTTGCCAGCGCGGAGGCAGTCCTGCAGACAGCTGTCCAGGGCCTGGGAGACGAAGTTGGAAAGCTTCGGCCGTGCATCAGTGATGAGCGCATTCACAAATGCAGCGGCGCAAACGTCCACGTTTGCCACAGAGCGTTGGCCAGCTCACGCGCTTGCATCTCACCTGATGCCTGCAGGCAGCCGGTCCCTCACCAGGCTGAGCAGAAGAGCCACACCAGCCGTGGCGTCGGGGCTCATGCGTGAGCCCTGCAGCAGCCTTGCTGCTTGTGACTGTGCTGAGCTCGCATGGATGTAGTTCCAGCTGAGCTCGCATGGATGTAGTGCCATGCATGGCCATGCTGCAGCGCCAGTGGGAAGAGGCCGGCGGCTGCCTGGCAGGCTGTGATGTGACGGGCGAGCTCGGGCATTCTGGGCTGCCCCAACATTTGCGTGCATGAGACGGGGGAGGGCATGTGGGGAGTACTGCTTTCTAGCGGCCGGCATGGAGAGGGGAGACCATCGGGCACAGGGGCCGCACCCTCATCAGGGGCGAGGCAGAAACAAGAAACTAAGTATAACCACAGGGGGCGTCGCGGTGCGAGGCGCAAGGAGGACGGCGCTCAACTCACTCACCTTATCGCCTGGGATGATCCAAGGTGTGAAGGATCTGATGATCTCAGGCAAGCAACCCGTGTGCACACAAGGGCCAGGCAGCACAAGCACCACCATCACAGATCCTAGGTAGCACCCACAAAGAAGCGTCTCACGTGCCCACGCATCTTAGAGCACGGCAGGAAGGCATGCGGCGGCTCTGCCTGCACAACGGCCCAGGCACACAACACACACACGTCAAGCACATGCACACACACCCGTACACACTCGTTGCGCGCGCCAACACACATGCTTGAACACACGCACATGGAGCACACTCGCTGCGTGCCTCGCACATACACTCGCAGGTCACTGGCTTGCAGTCTGACAAGAACACACAGCTGGGAGTTGGTCAGGAGGCAACAACGGCTGCGTGGGCAACAGGTCCTTGGGTGCAAGTCACAAGTCAACAGGCTGGGACAAGCCGCAGGGCGAATGCTGCCCCCACCCTCTTCCCTCCCCCCTTGTTACAGCCATATGTTTGAGTGTCCATATGTTTGAGTCACACCCCGCGTCCCCGTCGACAGGTTCCGCTTTCGGTTGCGAGCAAGACGGCGCTGGCAGTAGCTTTCTCGGGGCGGAAATGTGTGGCTGGCTCAACACGATTTGGGAAACAGGAAAACTCACAACGAATCAAGCTAGGCTCTGAGGGTGGCCTGCCCACAGTGGTACCAGGCATCTCAAAAACAACGTGAGAGGTTGGCGAAACTGGAGAATCGACAATGAGTCAAGCCAGACTCCTGAGGTGGGCCTGCCCACAGCGGCGCCAGGCATCTCAAAAACAAAGCGAGAGTTTAGGGAAACTGGGAAATTCCACAACCAAGTCGAACCAGCCCGCAGTGGTGCCAGGCACCTCACAGCAAAGCTTGAGCGACAGAGGATATGGTTTAGGGAAAAGATCACAACGAGTCGAACCAAATCCTGAGGGAGGCCTGCCCACAGTGGCGCCAGGCGTCTCAAAACAAAGCGAGAGAGGTCATTGCGCGCGTCCGCCGTGCGTTTGGCATCGGGGGTTTCGGTCTCGGTGCACCTATGCTCCCTCTCTATGGGGCCCTCCCTCCCTGCGTGCGGTTGCACGCAAAGCCAGCAGGAGAAAGGGGAGAGAGGGGGTTGACAGGCACACGAGCTTTTAGGAGGTTGACGCCCCCTCCCAATTTCACAGTCCTCCCACCCTGCGTTTACTTGAGGCTGTGATCAAGGGGGGCATCAATGTAATAATAAAAAGGCGCCACAACCACGGCCACAATACGGAGGGTCTGTCCGCTGCGAGTCAGATGGGAGTGGTGCATTTAATTAAATAAAAAGAGTCCCCCCCTTCCACGGTCACAACACGGAGGGTCTGTCCGCTGAGAGTCAAAATGGAGGAGAGGGGCTCTGCTTAATTTCAGGGGTAGCCCCCCTCCGCCCCCCCTCCCAAGGCTCCAAGACTGACAACGGTCCTCTGGAACTCAAATGGGGGAGGGGGGGAAGAAGGGGGTCCTCTAGTGGAGGGCTGGCGATCGTGCCACCACGCCCGAGGGCAGTGGTGCACGACCGGGGACCACGTGCCACTATCATCCATCATGACCATCATCATTATGGGGTAATTTTCTTTTTGCTTCAGGTGGGGGTGTAGAGAAGGGGGAAGCAGGAACCCGGGTTGCCATGTGTGCATACCGCGCGGCACGACAACGATGTGCTGCATCCGCACTGCTCCGGGGCCCTTGAGCTGTGAGCTGCCTAGCGGTCCTTCTTGCACTCGCCCCCTCTGCTGCAATACTCTTTGTTGTTGCAGTGGGAATCTGCGCGATTTTGTGCGTGTTTGTGTGTGTGTGTGCACGTGTGTGCGTGTGTTGTGTGAGTGTGACAGGGTCGTACAAACGGATCCGAAGCGGATGCCGACTGCCTGGTGGGAGGAAACCGTTTTCTGGATGCTAACGCTCGGCACGTAGGGCCTCGATCCGTTTTGCCGGATGGCGCTCCAGTCGCCCGTCCATTTTTTGTAACGCAGTGGTTAGCCAAAACACTTTTAGGCAAGTCAAAATCCAAAAGAAATCCTCGCTGAGCTGCTGCAAATTTTCTAGGGGCAGCTAAAGGCTTAGTTTGATCTTGAGGTGTGCCGATGCAAAACAAGGGCGACTTTGAGGTCACCCATGGGATCACTGCTACTGAGCCAGTCTTTGTGGTAGATGAGGACAACGACTGGGTGGGGCCACACACGAGCGCGCAGAGGGCGCAGGCGCAGCAGGCGAACGACTGAAGTCTCTCTTCCTACGCCATGAACCCATAACAGAGCCTGCTCATTCCCGTTGCCAATCTGTATCTATGTACAAAAGCGTGTTCATTCGGTATGCTCTTTACAGTAGTTTTATGTAGGACTGATTAGATATAGAGACACAGGGCAGTGCAAAAAAAAAATGTCCACTTTTTCACACATCCGGACAGCCAACATGGCCCTATCGCCAGACTCGCATCTCGGGCTTGGTGTGGTGCATGTGGAGGCGGTTTGCCACTACCCCACACGCCCCAGGCCATAACTACCTCCGCCCTTGGCCCCCCGAGGTACTACAGACACCGACAGATGCGGAATGGGGTCGTTTTCGGCGCCATCGGCCGTGTTTTGACCGCCGTCGATAAAGTAATCTACTCCTGTCGGTGACGAGAGTTTTGCGACGGTGCCCAGATTTTTCTGCATTGCAGCCTTGATCCGCGACACGAGGCCGATCTACTGTGCAAATCTCAGAGTTGGGCACCGTTCCACCCCCACCCACCCCCCAAATTTTGGGCTGGGAGGCGAGGGACCCCTGTGCACTGGGCACCCCCCCTGGAGCCAACCCCTTGTAACAAATGATGAAAAGTGTAGGGGCACCGCACCTGCTTGCATGTGTGGGGCAGCCACGGATGATTGCAAGCAGGTGTGGACATAGGGACACAAGCGCCAGGGTCAACGCGCCAGACATCGCCAGACAGCATCATACAGGCGACGCCCGATGTACGAGCACTCAGCCGTGACCCCACGCCCATCCCCCGTCGGCACTGCAGCCTTACTTTCAGTACACTCGACGCAGGTGTTCTGCTTGGGGCCGTCGCTCATTTTGCACACGTCCTTTCCTTTATCGCCGTTGCATTGAGAATCTGCGTGAATGCCGCCGAGGGAGCGCAGGTGAGGGCGAGTCAGGAGGGCCGGACTCGCACGCAATGGTGCTTGTCTGTCAAGGGGTGCATGCAAGGTAGTAGGGGTGTGTGGGGTATGGGGTGCGTGCGGGGGGTGCCTCGTCAAGGCACAGTAAGAAGGTGTTGCATGCACTCTTACAAGCAAAATGTTGTTTCAAGCGTGCGCGCGCGTGTTGTGTGTGTGCCCTTGCACTTGCCATAGCGTCCCATGCTGTGCACGCTCGAGCGCATATAGCAATATTATAGTGCCTGGGTGAGAGCGCTTGGGGGCGGGGGGGGAGGGGGGGGGCAGGCAGAACACTCAGGCATGATGCCAATTTGTTTGTTGCAAATCAACGTTCATTCGAAATCAACCGAATTGTTGACTTTAAATACCCTAACCCCTGGGGGCTCTAGGGTAAATTGGGTGGGGTCTCTGCACGGGAATGTGTTGTGTGGCATGAATGTGTGTGTGTGTGTGTTCCACATGTGCATGCGTGTGTGGCATGTGTGTTCGTCCATGTGTTCGTGTTTGCATTCTAGCATTCGCCCTATCACCAGACTCGCATCTCGGGCTTGGTGTGGTGCATGTGGAGGCGGTTTGCCACTACCCCACACGCCCCAGGCCATAACTACCTCCGCCCTTGGCCCCCCGAGGTACTACAGACACCGACAGATGCGGAATGGGGTCAGTTATCCACCAGGCTCGTTTTCGGCGCCATCGTGTTTTGGCACGTCGATAAAGTCACCTACTGTCGGATACGAGGGTTTTGCGACGGTGCCCAGATTTTTTCTGCTCTGCAGCCTTGATCCGCGACACGAGGCCAATCTACTGTGCAAATCTCAGAGTTGGGCACCGTTGCACCCCCCCCCCCCAAATTTCGCGATTTTATCCCATGCAGACCCAAACGCGGCGCCCCATGCAGGGTCGTTACCCAACGTCAAAAAGCCGAAATCGCGGCTCCCTACCCCATTAAATATACACAATCGATCCATGCAAAAACTAGCCTGGCTTCCCCCCCTAGATTTGGCCCTGCGTGCCTACCATCGTCATATGTGGTCAGGATGATGGTATTTTTTGGTGCCCAATGTTACCGCCTGAGATCCGTGTATGTGGCGGCAGGGCACGGAGAGTCAGCTCTGTCCGGTTTTTGAGCTGTGGCATCTTATGATTAATCCCAGTTTGTGTGTGTACATGCAGATGTTGCGCCCAGGGGACATTGGCTGGGAGGTGAGCATACATGTAACACTGTAACAAATTGTGGAGTATTGACGGTCTCCCACAAAGAGGAACATGTTGGCACACCGGAGGGAAAAAAAACTCCACACACAAGACACACAGGAAGGCAGAGTGTGGGCGTGGATGCAGGGATTCTCACTCACACACTCGCACACACATACATTCCACCTCAAATCCACTCACTTTCGACACACTCGACACACGCCATGGTGAGGGAGTCACTGCTGCATGTACCGCTGGGGTGTGGCGTTGCTGCGGGTGCACGTCATGCAATGCCGCGTCAGGCAGGCTGCATGCATCAGGTAGGCTGCATGGTGACGCTGGGCGCATCACACACAAGCACGAGGTACACGTGGTGGACACACCCACACGCTCAATCATGACAACCCACGCCTGTAAAATGGCAAAAACAAACCCCGGTGATAGCAACCAGCTGTTGCAGTGGGATGCCGGTTTCGAGCAGCAGGGTCCTCAACCCCAACCCCAACCCTCACCCTCGGTAAAGCAGTGACCACTCTTGAAGTAGCATGTGTGTGCCGCACACAAATTGCATGCTGGGCCAGCAGACTCAACGTATTTACATCCACATGCACACACGCACCAGGAGCGCAGACAGGCTTGACGCAGTCCAAACACTCGTTGTTGGTTGTCGCAGTGCATGCACCAGTGAGGTACTTGCCTGCGGGTGCCAAAACACATCCGCGATGCTGCGTCAGGCATGCCGCATGCGCCCACTCATGCGGCATGCAACGCAAGCACGAGTGGCACACGCACACACACATGCACGCAACATACATGCACAGCAATAAAAGCACACTAACAACATGCACACTGTAGACTTGCAGGTGACTGTGGACGTCACAAATGTTACACGCTGACCTGAGCAGTCACAGTCACACATAGACAGAAACAAAGGTACACTTGAAACACACACGGTAGATGTGCAGGTGGCTGTGTAGGCCACGTCGGTGGTAGGAGGGCAGTCTAGGCTCTGGTGCTAGCATGCGAGTGCCACAACATACGTCGCGTGTTGCGTCAAGCAGGGTGTATTTAACATGCACATGTGCACAAGACATGCACACACACATACGCACCGGCACCGCAGGAGGTGGTGCAGAGCGCACACGTCGGGTTGGTGGTGGGGCCGCATGTCCCGGTGAGATAGGAGCCTGCGGGTGCCACACACACGTCATCAATGCTGCGTCAGGCAGGCTGCATGTACCTATCGATGGGGCATGCACACGCAAGCACATGTGGTAGACGTGGCGCACGCACACACACGTGCACATCAACATGCAAACAAGCACACACAGCAACAAAGGCGCACACGCATGCGCTGTATATCTGCAGGTGTCTGTGGACCTCACAAACGTTGCTCGCTGGTACCTGAGCAGTTACTACTCTGGCACACGCAAGCGAGTAAACACAAGTCGCGTGCAGCGGTGGGCAGAATGTATGTAATGGCGTACACAGGGACACACGGGAACACGCACACACGCACCGGAAGAGCAAGTGCTCGTGCACGTTGAGCACTTGCCGACCCCGGTGCCTGCCTTGAATTTGCCTTCAGTGCAGAGCGGGGGTGGAGGGTGTCACGACCCAGCGCGGGGGTAACGTGGGGTGGGTTTGGGCGATGGTACAAACACGGTGCGGGACTTGCGGCATGCGGGTGGCACGGCTCGGCACTCGCACACACACAACATGCATGTGTGGCATCGCATTGAGGACTAGCACACGAGTGCAGTGGGCGAGTCATGCCGCCTCGGAACTCACCAGCGGCACAGTCAACACACAGCATGGTGGTGGCGTAAGGGGTGCATGTACCGGTGGGGGTCTGGCCTGCGGGGGCCACACACAAGGCGACACCGCATCAGTCAGGCTGCATGCGTCAGGCAGGCTGCATGGGTACAACACAGGGCGCAAGCACACGCAAGCACCAGTGCAAATGGCCCACTTGGCAGCGCACACACACACACACAACCAACAGACAAAATCAAGCAATTCACGCATGAGCATGTGTCGCTTGCGTCAGCAACAGATGTATCCAAGCGGGATATATATCTCCCGACAAGGGTTCAAGCTTCACGACCCGTGCACTGGCATGTCATTCTGGTGCAGTGGGTGTTAATCAGTGATCCCCCTGCAAGCCGCATGCCACTTGGGGCCGGATGTTACATTTCCCAGCAGACACCCCACACATGGTGGGAGAGGGCGTGCAGGGGTGCGTTGGAAAGCTCTCGCCCAGAGGAGCACAACGGCATACATTGCGTGGGACAGCCGCTGTGTATTGCGTCTGGTATGAAAGGTCAAAGTTGCACGAGCCCGAGAAAAACACAATAACTAAAAGCCCTCCCAGGGGTCCAGTGACCACTGTTGAACTAGCATGTGGGTGCCGCACACAACACGCGTTCTGGGTCAGCAGAGTCGACACATTAACGCGTTCACACGCACCGGGAGGGCAGGAGGTCGGCTGTGTGCAGAGTGTGCATTCTGTGTCGGCAGTGGCAGAACACGCCGTGGACAGGTAGGAGCCTGCGGGTGCAGCACGCACACATCGTGCGATGTTGCATCAGGCACATCGCATGCACCAACCGATGGGGCATGCACGCACAGCACAAGTGCACATGGCCACGCCACACACATGCACGTGAACACGCAAACAAGCATGCACACCCACAGCAACAAAAACACACGCGCTCTAGATTTGCCGGAGACAAGTGTGGCTTGCTGGTGCCTGAGCATGCTGTTGCGGTGCCCACCTGCCATCGCATGGCTCCACCGGGTCATCATCGCCGTATGGCGGTCGGGGAGAGCCGCGAGGGAATGGAAACCTGCTATTATCACACCGTTATATAGGGGGAAGGGTCCGCGTGACTCCCCTGGTAACTACCGCGGTATAAGCCCTCTCTCTATTGCCGGGAAAGTGTACGCTGCCATACTTCTGCACCGCGTCTCCACGCAGGTTGATGGTCAGTTGCATGAGGCTCAGTGTGGTTTCAGAAAAAGCAGAGGCACTGTTGATGCGATTTTTACTCTGCGCTCGCTGAGCGCGGCACATGCCGAGTACAAACAATGCATGGCTGTGGCATTTGTCGAATATTCTAAAGCTTGCGATTGCATAAACCGTGCGGCACTGTGGAGAGTCCTTAGATTATATAGTATATAAGCTCTTCGCCAGGGGCTCCCGCCCTGGCGCCGCTCGATGGCGGACAACCGGGACAACTGCGCTTGGTACTGGGCGGCTGAAAATCTGGAAATTTCCCCTGACCGGCTCTGACGCACAGCGCTACTGGTGAACTGGTCCTGATGGGGCGAGGCTATGTGGCAGATGGGGCAGCGGTACGATGGAGAGCACGATGCACGATGGCGAGAATTGCGGCGAGCATGCACCCCCTCTCACAACGATCGGAACTCAAGCAGATTGCGGCTCCTAATGGTTTACTGTGCCTGGATGGAAGAGAGAGACGGATGGCGAGAAATTGAGAAACATGGGAAGCGAGGCACATGCGGCTAGGCTTTGTGAGGAGGTTGCGGCGCAGGGGTTCCCTGCCCCAAGGCGCAGATTATTAGATGGCGACGCGATCGATGCACCAGCCGTGCGGCATGGGGCGAGGCGAGGCCCCACCAGCGGGCGGGCACCATAATGGAGATGGCGGCTAAGAACGGGGAATGCGGCTACCGGGGATGAGGCTACGGGTTATGCATGCCAGGGGACCGCGGACAAGGCTAATGCGTCACGGCGCATGGGTAAAGAACGGGGAATGAGGCTACGGGAGCTGGCGGGCGCGGCGCGCGCACGGCGCGCGCGGCGCATGGGGGTTGCATGGCGGCGCTCTGCGCGTGCATGCATGGAGGAGATTGCTGGCGGGCATGGAGGAGCTTGCTTGAGGGCAAACAGGAGATTGCTCGCGGGCGTGGAGGAGATTGCAGGCGGGCATGGAAGCGGATGGCGAGAAATTGAGAAACATGGGAAGCGAGGCACATGCGGCTAGGCTTTGTGAGGAGGTTGTGGCGCAGGGGTTCCCTGCCCCAAGGCGCAGATTATAGATGGCGCAGCAATCAATACACTAGCCGTGCGGCATGGGGCGAGGCGAGGCCCCACCAGCGGGCGGGCACCATAATGGAGATGGCGGTTAAGAACGGGGAATGAGGCTACAGGGAGAGGATACGGGTTATAGATGCCAAAGGGGACGGCGGAACAAGGATCAGCCATAGGTGTCACGGGAAATGGCTAAAGAACGGGAATGAGGCGGGTGGTACGGGTGCTGGCGCGCATGGAGCGCGGCGCGGCGCATGGAGATCGCATGGCGGCGCCCATGCATGGACGAGATTGCTGGCGGGCATACAGGAGATTGCTGGCGGGCATGGAGGAGATTGCTGGCGGGCATACAGGAGATTGCTGGCGGGCGTGGAGGAGATTGCTGGCGGGCATGGAGGAGATTGCTGGAGCCAATGGCGGCGGCAGGACTAGTAGTAGAACACAGGCGCACACCAACAATGCGTTGCTGTCACTACCTGGGTGGTATAGGGTGGATCTGGGGGCCCAGTGTCCTGTCTAGGTCCAGTGCGTGCGCGCGTGTGGGGGTTTACCCTCACCCCTACCAGGTAGCCAGCCAGTTTCCCACAAACTGAGTTTAAGGTGTCGGGCGCTAGCGCCGACACCGGTCTTATACATCATTACTGGTGTCACACAGACTGTAATATCCATCATCATCATCATCATAGTGTTCATCCGCACATTATTGATCTGTTGGAGGATCTTCACACCAACACAGCAGCTGCCGTGCGGCTGGCTGGGAAAATCGGGCACGAATTCCCGTGTCGTCTGGTGTGCGACAAGGGTGCGTCATTGCTCCTGTGTTGTTCAATGTTTTTATTGACCACATCATAGACAATGCTGACAGGGGAGGGGGGGGGCATCACTTCAGACCAGCTGTTCTGGATGAGAGAGGACAACCCCTTCGTATCTACCGAAACGATGGACAGGAAACTATACGAGGCACGAGCACACATGCACGCACACACCACACGTGCCGCCTCTGCACTCACCTACGAGTTTGATGCGCATTTGCAACGTGCTGATCCTGTAGCCTTCGTCTTGTGAGTGCTGAGCCAATTCAACTCGCGTAGCGCTGTTCCACTTGCTGGCGACGTTGAAGATCGTGGTGAGGTTGCCGGTAGTGCAGGTGCTAGTGTTTTCATACTTGGCTGCGGTCTGCCTGATTGTTACGATGCTGTCTGTCCCGATAACCGTGATGGACACCTGGAATGCGACCATCTTTAGTGAACCTTCACACGTGGCAAGGATCCACTTTGAGGCATCACCGTGAGGCACCACGACAGCGCTCCTGGGCTGGCCGCCGCTGACCCAGGCGCCACCCATCGCGCCAGTTACAGCGGGCTGGGCATCGAACGTGAAGTCCGTGAGTGCCCGCGTGCCCAGGAATGTGCCGACGGTGAATGTGTTACCACCAACCGACAAGACTTGGGCGGAGGCTGGGTGGGGGAGGGGGGGGGGGGGGGAAGAGGGCATGGGTATAGTCAGGGGGGGTGCCTCATAGGCCAACATGTGAAACAGCAACACACAAATAAGGCAACACACAAATAAGGTGAGCAAGGGGATTAGTGTGCAACAACTGTGGGAGCATTGGCCCATCCGCAGAGGTCGGTCACACTAGAGGTCCGTTAGCGTTAGGTTTCGCGTCCACGTGAGGCTCCACGTTAGGCATGTACAAACGTCTAAACGACAGCCAGTCACACTCAGTTAAAGTTAGGGGTCAGTGAGCGAAACCGCCCGCACTGGATTCGCTCTCGCGGCTCTCCCCCTTTCCAGCAGAGGACCCATCGTCGACGCCAACACCACTGCCGGGGCGGGGGCCTTGTGGGTGTAGAGACCCGCAGCGGTCAACGGGCGTTGACGGCCCCATGCCCCACGCCCCGTGCCCTCGCGACGCGGGCGGTCGTCTCTCCCTCGTGACAGCTCGCTATGGGCTCCATGCGGCCACCCAGGGGGTGGGTGGGGGCGGGGCGTCGACCTAACGTGCCAACCTAATCTGGGGGGGGGGCAGGTTATAATTTGCACCCCACGTTAGGGTTTCCGCTAACCTCGACCAGTGTGACCGGCCCCACGTTGGCGAAAGTCCAACTCTAACCGCTAACGGGCTCTAGTGTGACCGACCTCTTACTCTCAGCGTGCACACTGCAGGAGGTGTGCGTCACTTAAAAGAGCTTTTCCTGAGAGCACAGTCTCATCAATATCAATGCACGCGGCCCGCGGCCCGCAAAAATAATATGTCACATGCTCAAATTAGTACCGTACTGATATATGTTTTCACGTCAAGTGTAGTTCACGCCGGCCAAAGTGGCCGCTGACAGCCTTCTCATGATGCAGTGTTCACGTCAGCCACCAGTGCCGGCACCCCTCATGTCACCCACTTCCCGCCACACAAAAACACACAACACCCGCTGCACATACAAGTTAGGAGAGCGGCGCTGCGCCGCAAAAAAGACGGCTGAGCTCACGGGGCCGGGTTTGTCTGCACCGGCTGTGATCACTGAAACGCCACTTGATAGCCAACTCACACATGCAAATATTTGTGTCAAAAAGGGGTGAAAATCGGTTTTGTGTCGAATTCACATATGTCATGGGGGGAGCAAACGTCGGAGTGTGGGGGGGGTCAAAAGGTCGGAATGTGTCATATTTGCACCCCCTCTTTTGAGACGGACCCAAACCCAACCCATGTGTCATATTTGTGTCAAATCTTGCGCGTCCTCCCACCGCCTCTACGGTCCTTCCCCCCGCCTCCCACCGCCCAAGTAGCAACCAATGGTCAAGTTCTTCAGGAACCAGCCGCCCCCTGCGACCGAGAAGGGCGCTAAGGGCGCAAAGAAGCCCAAAGAAGCCACATTCCCAACGCCTCAGGCGCCGCCTTCAATAGCTCGGATCAGGCATCGCCGCAGGCGCTCCGAGACCGCCTCAGGTGCGACCCCGACCGCCTGAGGCGTCGCCTCAGGCGCCAACCCCGATCGCCTCAGGCGCCACCCCGGTCGCCTCAGGCGCCCACCACCGCTTGAGGCGCAAGTCCAACCGCCTCAGGCATTATGACCGCCTTGGCTGGCGCGCCTCAGGAGTTGGGCCTGTCGTAGGGAAGCCCAAAGAAGCCCGCTGCGGACGCTACTGTAGTGATACATGTACTTCACGTCACTGTTCACACCCCACACCCAGACCCGATCCGTCGCGTTTTTTTTGCGCTGGCTTGCGCCACGACGTGGCTATTCGCGGTCAAAGGCGCTGACGTGAACTACCGTGACGTGAAGTACGTGTATCACTACGGTGTTCGCTCGCTGCCAGGCGCCCGCTGGCGCGCCCCCCCTCCCCCTAGATCAATGGGCTTGCTGAAGCTCCATGCGAGGCCTGACTATCAGGCGGCGCTATCCGGCGTGCTGGCGATGAGGTCGGAATGCGCAAAATCACCCATCCTCCTCCTCCGGCTCGCACTGGCCACTGTGTTGGGTCTGCAAGCCTTAGCATGCCCAACAACGTCGCGGCCATGACGCTAGCGCCAGGTTTCGGGCGCGTTTTTTTAGTGGCGGGCGCGATGCTTAAGTGAACTCAACTTTTGATTTGACGAAAATGTGGGGTGCAATTCGACTCAAGGGGGGTCAAATATGACAAATATTTGCATATGTGAGTTGGCTATGAGAGAGAGAGAGTTGAGGGAAAGGGAGAGAAAGAGAGAGACAGTGAGACAGAGGGAGAGATAGAGAGAGACAGCGAGACAGAGAGAGAAACAGAGAGAGAGAGACAGAAGGCAGAGAACCAGAGAGAGAGACAGTAAGGCAGAGATATAGAGAGACAGAGAGAGAGACAGAGAGAGGGAGTGAGAGAGAGAAAGAGACAGTAAGGCAGAGAAACAAACAGAGAGAGAGAGTGAGACAGAGAGAGAGTGAGACAGAGAGAGAGTGAGACAGAGAGAGCGGGGGAGACAGGTAGGCAGAGAAACAGAGAGAGAAAGTGAGACAGAGAGAGAGAGTGAGTGAGAGAGATAGAGTGCGATAGAGAAAGACATTAAGACAGAGAAACTGACAGAGAGAGAGACAGTGATGCCAGAGGGGGCTGGCGTGTCAGTCGTGACCCGAGCCGGCGGCTCAGTGTTGTCGTCGTCGGTTGAGCGTATAGTAATGCTGATGTATGCCGACGATTTATGTTTGTTCTCGCATGACCCAGCTCAGTTGGCGCTTATGCTGAAAATCCTTGACAAAGTGTCCTCTAGCTTTGGCATGCAAATCAACGCCGCCAAGACAGAAGTGATGATTTTGCCAGCAGATTTTGACGCGGATCTGCCCACGTTTGCGCTGACTGGTGGTGAAGTGAAGACCGTCTCTGCATTTAAGTATCTAGGGAGTTGGATAACCCAGAGTGGTGGTGTGGACAAGGAGATAGGTGTGCGTGTCGGGCGCGCTGGGCGTGTTTGCGTCTTTTAATAAGATTTGGGCCAGCAAGAAGATGCAAGTGCAGTCTAAGATGCGGGTTAACAACACTTTCGTGCTGCCACACTTTCTGTACGACTGCGAAACATGGGCCCCTACCAAAACACAACTGACTCGATTGGAGGTTGCCCACTCTTGCCTTCGTCGCATTCTGGGTGGGCGCCTGGTCGACCGGCACAGATTAACTTATATTCGGCAGGCGTGCGACACTGAGCCAATTGAGAGCCTTGTGGCAAAGTGATCAATGCAGTGGCTAGGCCATGTGATGCGCATGCCAGCTTCTCGTCTTCCTCGTACGACTTGTGACTGCACAATGGATGTGGCTCGACAGCAAAGCCGGCCTCCAGCCTCCTCCCGAGACTATTTTCTCAAGCTACTGATTCAGCAGCTAGGCGAAACTAGTGGCACTCGTTCTGATTGGAAGAACTTTTCGGACACGGCGTTTGAGCGTGCTCAGGATAGGGTCAGGGAGAGCCGTGGTGTACGGTCCGGCAGCCCCTCAGGCGCCGGCCCCTCCACCATGGCGGTTAAGTAGATTGGCAAGCTCCACTTGACCCCCTATCCCCTAGAAGCAGTTAGGACCTATTTTGGAGGCGTCACACAGTAGCTCTCCTTTTTGCTCTGGGACTACACGTTGGCAGGCAGCCGGCTGGTGGCTACCGCCCCTGACAAGTAATTGTTAGGGCCAGAACTGGACTTGGGTCTAGGCGGTGGTACTAGGACTAGAGGTAGTCTTTGCTGGAAAGCCGATGTAAATGTAACTGTGCCTGAGCAGTTAATACTCTGGAACTAGCAAGCGAGTAGACACAAGTGTGCCGCATCAAGCAGAAAACACAACAACACGCACCGGCAGTGCAGCTTGCGCATGAGTTGCACGCGTCGGACCCAGGGCTGGTCTTGAAAGAGTCTGCAATGCAGAGCGGGGGCGGAGGGTGTCAACATCCCAGCGCAGCGAGGGGTGGAGTGGGTTTGTGTGATGGCACAAATGCGGCGCGGCACTTGCGGAGCTTGAGGCAAACGCGACATGCGGGTGGCATGCCGTTCAGCTCGTGTGGGTTTAAGCTCATACACATTACATGAGGTGGTTGGGTGGTTGGTTGGGTGGGTGGGTGGATTGCTTCAAACCCTACAAAAGTAGTTGTGGGCAGTGCAGGTCGGGCACGATGCTGCATTGCCGATGGTCATCTTGTAGGTAGGGGAAAGCAGGCCAGCACGGGGAAGAGGGGGGGGGCGTCATTGCAGTAGCACTTGCACCTTCTGAGTCACAGGGACGTGGAACCTAAAACCAAAAAAGTGTGCAACGCACTGCAAGTTTGAGTGGCACACGATACCCCTGCGGTACGCACCAGTACCACAGGCCGTGCAGGCGTTGGCAAGACCAGTGGTGGCGTCGCCAGTGTAGCCGGCATCGCACTTGCATGTGTTACTGCCACCGTCACTGACGAGCGCCGAGTGCGTCGCCGTGCATGTGCAACTGCCTACCGTGGCAACAGCGCCTGCAGCCGCGGTAGAGCCTGCGCAATGGAGCGCATGCCAGGCCAAGTGATGTTGGCAGGCTGGGGGTGGTGAGGAGGCAGAGCAGCCGACTACTTGTCTTGAGCTACACCCACACCCGCCCATGGTAATATGTATCCCATCCAATGGGCGCCCCACTCCCACTACACCTGTGGGACACACCCTGCGGATGGCCCAAACTACAACCTCGGCAACGCTCCACCTGACCCCCACACCACCACCACACACAGAACAAACTACAGAAAATTCTCCGACAATGCAAATCTATAAAAGTGACGACAGCATGTAAACACAATAAGAAATCCCTCCGCAAAGGAGAGAAACTAGAAACAGAGACTCTGAGCAAACACGTGCAAAGGCACAGCAAGGGTACGGTTCACACGTGCATCACAGAAGCAGCCCAATGGAGGATACTATGCTTGGACACAACCAGAGGATGGCCGACCTGCCCAACGATCCACCACCCCCCACCCCGACACGCTTACACACACGGCCACACGAGGGAGAGCTGGGCAGGTGCCCCCACCTACACATGATGATGATGATAATGATGGATTTTACAGTCTGTGTGTGACACCAGAGCGGGGTAAAATACGACTGGCCCGGCTCCTGCTAGACTGCCCCTTGGTGGAATACTTCAGGAGCGGCTTGCCCGGCGCTGCCATGGCTTGGCGAGTAGCCGCGGCGCTGCCGCGGCCCGTGCTGGGAGACGGCTCTTATCCTCCCCCCATGCAGGACGCCTTGCGGCACCGATCTCGATGAGTTGATCGACGAGCGGAGGAGATGGCGCCCCTCAATGCATGCAGGACATTGGTCAAGATGGCTGCCCGTGGAGGCGGGCTACCATCACGGCTTCAGCGGTGGCGACCGCCGAGGCAACACAGAGTAAATCCGCTTCACCAATCGCAGCGTTCGTCACCGCGCTCATCCTCGGGGTCGCTCGTCTGCCGGTGACTGGCGTTGGAAGGTCTTCAGGCAGCCTCCATGACAACTCTGTCGTCCATGCACTCCTGGAGGGTGGGACCTGGCCATGCATGAGGCATGGGGCGCCGGCTGAGCCCCATGCAAACGAGAGCTGGACAGCCATGCACTGCCAGGCGGGGACCGTTCCAGTCAGCGCCAGTCGGCTCTGCCGGCTTGACTGGCCACAAGGCCACTACTGTGACCCTGAGGAAGGTCCTCTCCTATATGCTCCTTGCCAGACATGTCTCTCAGAGACCGCTGTTTGGGGTAGTCTAGCCGGCGGGAGCGGTAGTCTATCGGCCGGGAGCCGGCGGTACTCTAGTACTTAAGTGTGCTGGAGTATCGGCGGGTGTCTCTAGTAGAAGAGTAGCCTGCTTAGCTGGAAACCCCGTGTTACTGTTACTGTGACACCAGTAACGATGTATGAGACCTGTGTCGGCGCTAGCGCCTGACAACTAAAACTCAGTTTCATGATGAAACTGGCTGGCTACCTGGTAGGGGCGAGAGTAAAAACCCACATGCGCGCACGCACTGGGGCACACATAAAAGACTCTCGCGTGCACACACACGTCTGCACCACCCACCTGCTGGGCACTGGTTGCACTCGTTTCCGAAGCCTGTGGTGCTGTAGTAGTTGGTCTTGCACACGCACTTTGCCTGGCCGGCGTCCCAAACCTTGTAATCCTCAGTGCACGTACACGCAGTCTGGCCAATAAGGCTGTTGGTGTTCGAGCCTACACACCGTGCGGAATCAAGACAAGCAGAGGGCGCCGTGTTTGGGAATGATGCGGAGGCTTGACTTTTACTAATCTGTGTCGCCTGCCTTGCACACGTAATTGGGGTGTGAGTGGGTGCTAGGACATGAGGTGGCAGCTGCCGAGTACTACGCGATGTGCCATCACACCGAAATGAATCTGCGCAAAGGCCGATGATTGACAACACGACCAAGAGTGGAAACCTAAAAAGTGCCAGCAACACGCATGAACAACATCGGGAACCCCTCCGCAAAGGGTCAAAAACCTAGATCAAACAGGACTCGAAGCGAAACCCTGCACAGGCACACAGCATGTGTATGGTTCACACATCGGGGCGAGCGGGGCAGGTGCCCACACACAAACACACACAAACGTATAAATGCGTGCAGACATGCAGACCACCCACCATCTGGGCAATCGGTGCACAGGCCGTCACCAGTAGAGTCCTTGTAGTAGTCTGTGTGTCATACATAGCAGCAAGATGCATGCGTGTGTGTGTGTGTGTGTGTGTGTGTGTGAGTGCGTTTGTGTGTGAGTGCGTTTGTGTGAGTGCGTGTGACTGTGTGAGTGGTTTTGTGGAGCACTTCTGATTGCACAGGTAATTGGCAGTGCAAGTAGGGCACAAAGCTGTGTTGCCAGTGCTCATCTTGATACCTGCAATGCAGAGAGGGAGGGGGGGGCGGCGGCAAGGTGGTCGTTCGGGTGCTGGGATGCATTAACTGAGCAGGGCGACCTATTCAACAGGTGGCATTGCATTGGAGCCCACGTGCGCAGTGGGGGGGCGGGGGGTCACGCGACACCCCCTTGGTACGCACCAGCATCACAGGGCGTGCAGGGAACACTGGTCCTGGCGCGACCGTAGCCGATGTCACAGATGTCACAAGTCGCGCTCCCCTCCAATTTGGCGTAGCCTGCGCACCAGCGAGGTCAGTGGGCTGGGGGCATGAGGAGGCGGCAGAGCATCCTACCGAGCGGCCTACTACTAATCTTGGCAGCACCCACACCTTGGCAGCACCCACACCAGCGGTCAAGTTGACACCACATGGGCGCCCTACTGAAACGTTGACCAGCAGGTGGTCTAATTCACACCTCTGCAGCGCCCCATAGTCCCCCCCCACTCATCCCCCCCCCCTGCCACACCAGAGGCAGCCAGAAAAGTTGCTTTTGAGATTTCTGACCCCCCATCAAACGCGTGCACCCTCGGGGCCTGGGAGTTCAGGGAGCTGCCTGACGAGAATGGCGCACCAGAGCCGCAGCGATCACACGGTGGTGGTTGTTTGTGGGTGGGTAGGTGGGTGGGAAGGTGGTTTTCGAGGTGGGTGCGTGGGTGTGGGTGTGTGCGTGTGTGTGTGTGTGTGAGGGTGTGCTGGTATGTGGGTGTGTGTTGGTGTGTGGGTGGGCGAGGGAGGCCTTCTCTATTGCGGGTGGGCAGGTCTTTGGGTTTGGCTGGTTGGTTGAGTGGGTGGGTGGGTGGGTGGGTGGGTGGGTGGGTGGGTGGATGGGTTGTATAATGTTTTTATTGACCGGATCTGTGGAAGCCGAGCAGCCGCCCCCTACACACTGGTGTCACACAGACTGTAAGATCCATCATCATCATCACACACGCGCTCTGTGTGTGTGTGTGTGTGTGTGTGTGTCGCGGCGATAGCTGCAGCGCAGTGCGCGTGTGTGTTCGCGTGCGCGCGTGCGTGCGCTCCCCCCTCCCCGCTCTGTGGAAGAAGACACGTACGTGGTGTGTGTGTGTGTGTGTATCGCAATGACATCTGTGGCGCTGTGTGTGTGTGTGTGTACCTTAACACACACACGCGTGTACTTGAACATGCGCGCATCTGCCCCGCCCCTTGGGGTATGTAACGGGGAGGTGGCGCCACACCACTGGCGGGTGCAGTGTGGTCGTTGGGTTGATTCCTGTGGCTGTGCATGCCGTGTTGGGCCGGTTGCACCTAATGATTTCCTTTTCAGGATTTTTAATTAATTACTCCACAGCCAGATGTTGCTTTGACCGCGTTGACCGTTGACCTCCCGTTCACCGTTTGTCCTCATACATGGGTCATTGGAAAGCTGTTGACGTGCTCTGTCTGGCGGGCTTTCGGACTAACAATCCACTGGATGGGTTGAGCTGGGTGCAAGGTCAAAGTACACCCGGAATACAGCCAAGTGGCTGTGTAGAGCCGAAAATAAATCACTGGTTTCACCCGAACACGTGTTAAGGCCTGCATGGTCCCTGCATGGTCCCTTCATGGTCCCTGCATGGCCTTCTGTCTTAACAGCCGGTTATACCTGAGATCTGCCTCTGGCTGCTGCACGGCTAAGTGTGGTGCCCGGATTGCCGGTGCTGCGCTTGCTTGGCGCCACCTTGTGTGAGTGGCGCTACCGTGGGTTACTGTTTTAGCTTTGGACTTTTGGGGGGGCCTCGTGCCTGCTGTCAAGGGGCCCCTCTGGAGCTGCAAGAGGTGATTGGAACCGTCGACAGTGGATGGAAACAGCTCAAAATGAGGAGGAAAAACGTGTGTACAAGTCAGTGGTTCCGCTAAGGATCTTGTAGAAATGACGGCTGACCCCCGGGCCTCACGCTCATTCCGCCAATCTCAACCCGACGGAGGCGATTTCTGGCGGAAAAAGTGTGAAACGACGATTCTCACACTTTCGGGTCCAAATTCGCGCACTCTCAACCCGACTCGCCAGCCCGAATCGGGCAATCTCAACCCGAAAGTGAACTTTGTCGGGTTGCGGGTTGGCTAACGGAAACACTGGTGCACGTGCAACCGGCCTCAAACTGCTGACACGGCGATGTGATTGCGGCCAGCAAGGCAGGCCCGGTGGGCTCAGCCCACTGGGCTGGCATACGTGCGGCACAGGCGAGCGGCACAGGCGAGGGGCACAGCCGGGCGGCACAGCCGGGCGGCACAGCCGGGCGGCACAGGCGTGCGCATTGCGGCAGCAGATGAGATGAGATGAGAGTTTTACAATCCACTTCTGGCGGTCACACATACGGTTCCAAAGCTCCAGTGGGACTTAGAGAAACAAGGCTCAAGGCCCACAAAAGGTCAAGCTACAAGTAGCCCACGGTAACGCCATCCACACTTGGTGGCGGGCGCCAAGCAAGCAGCACCACTGTGCAGGCTGCACACCCAGCCCCTCAAATGGCCAGAGGGCGGACCCAAGGTATAAAACCATGAAGGGACCAAAAAGCCCTCCCCCAGACCACCGGAAGCGGGGCTAGTAGCACACCCGCCGCAGCACTCTACTCAGCGACCACACCGCACCCGCCACCGCACGCGTGTGGCGCCACCTCCCCTTCAAAAACACCCCCAGAGGGAATGCCATCTAGCAAGCAGGTGCAGGCACCCGCTCGCCGTCAACGACGAGGCGCGCGCGGTGGAACTGCGCCCGCTTCCCCGCAACCTTGGCGGCGAGGAAAGCGGGCCACAGCGCCTGGTGCTGCGCCTCCTCGCGGTCACTGAGGACGTCGAAGACTGCAGTCGAGTCCACGCAGCGGCGCAGCTCGTGGCGCCAGCGCACGACAGTGTCGGCCACGGCGTCAGACGCCACGGTGAAGAGCACACGCAGCACACCGCCCCGCGTGGCTCCACGCCGATGCCCCCGACGGCAGGCTTGGCGTTGAGGAGCGACGCGGACACGACGCCACCATCAGCCGGCTCCCGCCGGCCGGTGCCGCCGTAGAGGAAGCGCACGACATCCGTAGCCAGGCGGACGGGCAGGCTGGTGCCGTCCTCGGCAGCTGCAGCGATCCGCTCCGCCGCCGCCGCCGTCGCCTCCTCTTCATCCATCCGCCTGCCACCGCCCGCGAGGAACCAGTTGGCGCCGCGTGCCACCGGGATGGACAGCACGAAGCTGCGGCGCAGCGACGTGTCGCCCACACGCGCAGGCAGCCCCCCCCGGCGGGAGGGGCCGCGCGCAGATGCGGCACGCGTGGCGCCCGACGCAGGCCGCTCCGTCGCCGGCCCCCCCCCCGCCGACGCCACAGGGGCGGCAGCAGCAGCGGGCCGGGCAGGCTGAGCAGCCTCGGCAGCAGGCGCAGCGCGGGGCGCCGCACTGTGGGCCGCATGGCCGGCCCGCGCGCGGGCGGGCTCTGCATGCGGCATCTGCATGGGCGCCCCAGGGACGCGGCTCACCAGGAGGCTCACCACATCCACCAGGGACGCAATCTGTTGCGCCTGCGCCTGCACCACAGCGAGCACCCCCGCAAGGGCACCGCTGTGGCCGGCGTCGGCAACCTGTGGCGCGCCCACCTGCGTCGGCGCATTCTGTGGCTGGGCGCGCGCCCTCGCCTCCCTGTCCAGCAGCCCCCCTACCAGGCGTCTGATGTCTGCCTGCCCCGCGCTGAGGGCGCGGAGGGCGTCTGTGGTGTCGGCCGAGGCCGAGATGTGGTTGCTGGCGTCGCCATGCAGGTGTTGCGCAGCCTCCGCGTATGTGGCTGCCCCCCGCGCCCCGTGGAGCGCCGAAAGCTGTGTCTGTGTCGCATCCACGCACGCGCGGTGGCGTGGCGGGGAGTCTGAGCCGGGGGAGCCGCTGCTCACTGGTGATTCTGTGGTGGTGGCCGCGCGGGCGATGAGCGCGCCGGCGGCCGCACTGTGTTTGCGCGCCTTAGAGCGCGTCATGAGTCATGGGAGCAAGCATGTTATCAGCAAGAGTCAGATGCTGGCAGCAGATGCTGGCCCCCTCCTCACCCTCTCCACAGTTTCGGCACACACACTGTGTGGGCTACACACTTGTGTAGCCCACCCTGGCCCGGGATCTGATGATGGGTCGCCGCACACGCATCAACGTGCCATGGGTCGTGCGGCGACCGGGGGCCAGATGGACGCGTGCGCCTGGCTGTACAGGTTTGACAAGTTAGGCCTGAAGGACCCAGGGGCGGGGTGTCGAGGCCCAGACTAGATGCCTGGGCGGGCGGGGGCGCTGGCAACGATTGATCTGTGGGACGCGCTGGCGTCTTTTGCTGCGGGCGGCGTGGTGCCGCGAGGATGGGCGGGTGTGGTGGGCCCGACCCATCCCTTCGTTGGAGTGGTGGACGGCGGGCTCACTCTGAACAAGACATCCTAGGTCCCTGGGGGGGCCTGTGAGGGGAGGTGACGTCATAAGCGTGCGCTGGCGGGTGTGTTGTGGTCGCTGAGTTGAGTGTTGCGGCGGCTGTGCTACCAGCCCCGCTTCCACTGGTTTGGGGGAGGGCTTTCTGGTCCCTTCATGGTTTTATACCTTGGGCCTATCCTCCGACCACTGGAGGGGTTGGGTGTGGAGCCTGCACCGTGATGCTGCTTGCTTGGTGCCCGCCACGCCGTGGTTTGGCGCTACCGTGGGCTACCTTTGTAGCTTTACCTTTCTTTGGTGGGCCTCGTGCCTGCTCTCTTACGTCCCGCTGGAGCTTTGGAACCGAACGTGTGACCGCCGGCAGTGGATTGTAAAACTCTCATCATCATGCCTGGGGGGGGCACTACTAGGAGAGCCCACATGGCCGCGCAACATTTTGAGCCTGTGAGAGTCGGCAACGGCAGCTGTTTGGCGCAGCCCCACGTGCCCTTGACGGATTGTTAGGGCACCGCGCGTTTCGAGGTGGGCAGCCACCACCCGCAGACATGATTGGTGCGATGTATTGCATATGCCACCGCCAGAAGAACCAGATTGACGATTGAGGTCGACCTTTTCTGGAACTGGAATGGCCAATGTGAACAATTATGCTCACTGGCAGTGCTTCCTCAACAAGGCGGTGTACCGCCAACGGCGGTCGACAGGCGGTCATAATAAGTGACCCGACGAGCAGCTCACCACCGCATTTCGACTGAAAGTGTAATATTTCCGATTTTCGCATTTTTCGCCAAAAATCATGAAACAAAAATCGCCAAAGAAGGCAATTCAGGATTTTCGCTGGTGACCAGGCAGTAGGTATTAATTCATCTGAATCAATTGAGGAAGCACAGCTCACTGGTCGATTCTTCCACCAGTTCAGACGGTGGAGTTGGCATCACGAGATTCAATAGATTCGCGGTGTTACAGGTTTTCGGGTTTCTTCTCTCCAGGATTAGCAATGCTGAGACGACCCGCCAAGCGTTGTATACAACGCCATCATCAGCCAATCATCAGCTGATCATCAGCATTACCGTCATCAGTCACTATGCGACCAATCTAGTCGCGGGCCGTGTAGCCGTAATACTGTAGCATGGGCACGACGACGGCGATGATGAGCAGCGTGGCGACGACGGTCGACGTGACTGTCTTGCTCTTCTCGACCTCCTCCTTGGTCTTGTACGTGCGCCCGGTGTTGGCCTCCTCGCGAAGCGGCGCACCTGCGAGAGGGGACGGGGGGTGGGGGGTGGGGGGGCGTGGAGCATCAGCATCACACTACCCGCACACACGCCGCCTCCAGCCCTGCCCTCACTCCCAAACAGCCACTCACACCCACACCCGCCCACCCACACACGCATGCACACGCACGCACACACACACTCATCCGGCACCTCCTTGTTGTTCAGCTTTGCATCAATGCGGTCGACCACACACGCACACACACACGCACAGAAGCACACACACGCACACACACACTCATCCGGCACCTCCTTGTCGTTCAACTTTGCCTCAATGTTGCTCTCACACACACGCACACACACACACACACACTCACCCGGGACCTCCTTGTCGTTCAGCTTCGCCTCAATGCGGTCGATCACGCTCGTCACACACAGGTTGTACCGCTCCTGCATGACGCAGCAGGCACAGCGGAGATGCAGAGGGGTGGGGGGTGGGGGCTGGGGGTGAGATGTGCAGGCAGGCAAGAGGTGGGGAGGCGGGCAGGCGGGCAGACGGTCAGGCAAGCAGGTAGGGAGGCAGACAGGCAGGCAGAGAGAGAGAGAGACGCAGAAGCACACTCACGCACGCACCGTGTGGAGGCAGGGGGGAAGGCATGATGCAGGCAGGCACAAGCACACGCAAGCACGCGCACGCACATGTGCACAGTTGAGAGGGGGGGGGGGGCAGGCGAGCGGACAGACACAAGCACAAGCACGCACACACACTCGCACCTGCTCGAATGCTCACACACACACACACACACACACCAGGGTTCTCCTTGCCGATCGGATTGCGATGAGGAGACCGCCCGAAGGGCGGTTCGGCCGAAGGTAAGCGAAAGGGGGGTTCAGAAAAGTCGGAAAACGCGGGCGTCCGGGAGCGCAGCCCCTAGAAAAATGCCAAAAGCCGGAGACAACGAGGGGAGCTCTCCAGAAACCCGGAGAGTCCGGGGGGCCCTCTCGAGGAAAGCCGACAGCCTGACAGCCCCAATGGAAACCCCTGACACACACACACCTGCTCCGTGTAGATCGGGATGTTGTCAACGGTGAGCGACTCGAGGAGCTCGTCACCCAGGTTCTGCGTGCGTGTGTGTGCGTGGGGGGGGGGCGTGTGTGTGTGTGTGTGTGTGTGTGTTTTGTCGTGTTTGTGTTTGTGTGTGTGTATGTATGTGTGTGTGTGTGAGCGTGCAAGCAGGTTCGAGTGTGTTTGTGTGCGCGCGCGCATGTGGCGGTCGCGTGGCTGGCTTCACGTCAAAGACGATCCGTGTGTGTGTGTGTGTGTGTGTGTGTGGGCAGCACAAGGTAGGTTTGCAGCACCCTGTGTGTGTGTACGTGTACGTGCGCGTGCGTGTGTGCATGTGTGCGTATGGTTTGTTTGTGTGTGTGTGAGCGCAGCATCGTGTCGGGTCCCCGACGTAGACCCACGTGTGTGTGTGTGTATGTGTGAGAGTCTGTGTGGTGGTTTGTGTGGGGTGGGGGTGGGAGGGGGGGTGCAGCGACATGTCGGGTCCAGGGCTCGGCGACGAGAACGCGCCTCCGTTAATCGAGCCCTCAAACACACACACACACAAACACACACACGCGCGCACACACGCACATGCACGCACACACGCACATGCACACACACACATACACACACACGCCGTTGTGTGCACATGCTGCTGCTGGCCCCACATCACGCCCCGCTCACCCCCATCAACAACTCGCCGCCCCTCATTGCCCCCCCGCTTCTGCGTCCGTCACCACGACCACAGCCCCCCCCCCTCATGCTGCTGCTGCTGCCGCGACGCGGGGGCAGGGGCGGGGGCTGCGGGGCGGGGGCGGGAGCTGCGGGGGGCGAGGGCTGCGGGGGCGCTGCGGGGGGCGGGGGCTGGGGGCTGCGGGGGCGCTAAGGACATCACTGCTGCACCCACACACACACACGCACACACTCCCCCCCATGAACGACTTGCCGCCCGTGATGGCCCCCTCCTTCGCGGCCGCCACCACAAAAACGGGCCATGACCCCCCCCCCCCCCCAGCTAGTGCACTGCACTGCCTGGTTGCCCCCGCCCCCCCCCCACGCACACACTCACCCCCATGAACGACTTGCCGCCCGTGATGGCCCCCTCCTTTGCGGCCGTCACCACGAGCACCACGCCGCGCTTGTCGCCAGCCTCGGCCGACGGGTACCAGCCCTCCAGGACCTGTGTGCATGTGTGTGTGTGTGTGGTTGTGTGTGTGTGTGTGAGGGGAGGGAGAGGTTCGCCAGCCTCAGCCGACGGGTACCAGCACTCAAGGACCTGTGTGTGTGTGTGTGGTGTGTGTGTGTGAGTGTGTGTGAGGGGAGGAAGAGTCCCCAGCCTCAGCCGACGGGTGCCAGCCCTCCAGGACCTGTGCGTGTGAGTGTGTGTGCGTGTGTGTTTGTGAGGGGAGGGAGAGGGTCACCAGCCTCAGTCAACGGATACCAGCCCTCCAGGACCTGTGCGTGTGTGTGTGTGTGGGTGTGAGGGGAGGGAGAGGGTCGTCAGCCTCGGCCGACGAATACCAGCCCTCCAGGACCGGTGCGTGCGTGCGTGCGTGTGTGTGTGGGTGTGTGGGTGTGAGGGGAGGGAGAGGGTCGTCAGCCTCGGCTGACGTGTACCAGCCCTCCAGGACCTGTGCGTGTGTGTGGTGGTGTGTGTGTGTGTGAGGGGAGGGAGAGGGTCGCCAGCCTCAGCCAACGGGAAGCAGCCCTCCGGGTCCTGTGCGTGTGTGTGTAGGGAGGGGGGGGGGGCATGCAAGAGGAGTGAGCGCCTGCACGCAATTTCGTGTGCATGCTCCCTTGACACACACGCACAGGGCACCCGTGCTCGGGCGCCCCCAGCACATCGCCCAACTCCGAGTCGTCCGAAAGGAGGGGGGAGCGGCGCCCAGCTGCCCTCCCACCGCCACCCAGTGCCATGACCGCTTGCCCCACCCACGCCCCACTCGTCCCTGACCCGTGTCGTTCCAATCGAACGCCCCGCGCGCCGCGATCGGGCGGCCCGTGATCAGCGCTGATCAGAGAGACGGGCCGCGTCCGTCTCGACACCCCTCTCTCTCCTTACCCTGCGGGGGGGCAGGAGCAGCAGCAGCAGGTGTGGTATCAACATCAACATCGCCATCATCATCGGCAGCAGCAGCAGCAGCAGCAGCAGCAGCAGACACCGCAGCAGCGTGTCCCCCCAACACCGACCCGCAACCACCTACTTGTCAACAAATGTGTAGGTGTCCGGCTCGAACTCCAGCTTGCGCACAGTCACTGCTGTCACGCGGTAGCCAGTCTGGATCTGCGCTCACGCGCGGGGGGTGGGGGGGTTGTCGGAGGGTCGCGGGCGAGGTGCGGGTATGCATGCTGGCCGTGCGCGGCAGCAGCAGCCCGACGCAGGCGTGCATGCCCCCATGCATCAGCCTAGTGGTAGGGGCAGCACACACACGCCCGCCGACATGCAGCTCGCGAGAGCCCATGTGGGTGTGCCACTCACATCCAGCAGCTTCAGCTTCTTGTCAATCTCGGAGCGGGTGGCACGAGACAGCACGTTGGCGTCATCCACATAGTAGTGGGCCGACGGCGGCGCCTCCGCGAGAACGTCGAACTCTGAGGCCAGTGCAGCGGGAGCGCCCGACAGCGCGGACAGCGACAGCAGCGCCGCGGCACCCACAGAAGCCGCCTTCTGGCCAATGCTGGACATGAAGCCGTCCTGCAGGGGGCGATGGGGGGCGTTCGTGCGCGTGGGCGGTGCAGATGAGGCGTGTGTGGTGTCATGATGGCGTGTGCATGGGCAACCAAATCGCACATAGCATGGCGTTGAAAAGTGGGCCCACCCAACCCTTCCTGCACGCCAGGGTCCGATCAATGGATACAAGCGATCAAGGCAGGTGCTGTGACGGCACCAGCGCCATTGCCCATGCACCCCGAGATGGCTCGCCTTGCTTGCGCGCACAGTCACGGGGCCACGCCTGGCCACCACGGCAGGGCGGACGCCACGGCCGACGACGGACTTCTGCATGAGCGACATCGGAGCTAGAATGCGGACGTAATCGACCAGATCTCACTTGCTGACGATGCAAGTGTGTCAGTGTGTCCCTTAAATCACATAATCATCTGCACTGCATCTGCACTGGCCCTGCATGTGATGCCTGGGATGCCTGGCTTGAGGGGGTGGCTAGGAGGTGCTGAGGGGGGGCGGGGGGGCAGACGCCAAGCTAGCCTATTCATCTTCACGCGCACGCACGAGTTCACACACGATCGGGTGAGTACTCGGCGTGTGCTGTTATGCAGCGCAGCCGATGATGCCTGGTGCGCCCGTTGCCAAGCCACTACAGCTTGGTGAGTGCTGCGTCAACTACAGCTTGGTCAGCGCAGCGTCCATGACGTCTGCAAGGAAGTCGGCGTCATCCTTTGTGAAGCACATGGGCGGCTGGAAGGCAGAGCACGGGCAGGGGGGGGGGTCAGATGGAGCAAGTAGCAGGAATGGCGACAAGCAGATCCTAGTCAGTAGTGAGTATGTGCGGGGGGCTGCTGCGAGGGCACACAGGGGGAAGGGAATCAGGTGGTGCGAGCAGTGGGCAGCAGTCACTGCGTGGAACAAGCAACAAAACACTAGTGAGCAGAGCACGTGCGGGGGACAAAGGCATGCAGGGGGGGGGGAATGAGGCAGTGGTGTGTGTGCGGGCGAGGGCATGCTCTGGCGGAAGGGCGTCAGATGGTGCGAGCAGTGGTCAGCAGGAGAAGCGGCGACGACGGTGGCGACGAGCAACACGTCACGCGTGAGCGAAGTATGTGCGAGGGTCAAGGGCGTGCGTGTGTGTGGGGGGGGGTCAGGCGGTGGTGTGTGGGCGGGCGACGGCATGCAGGGGGAAGGGCGTCAGATGGTGGGAGCAGTGATCAGCAGTAGAAGCGGCGACGACGGTGGGGACGAGCAACGAGACACGCGTGAGCAGAAAAAGTGCGAGGGGTGTGCGGGTGGGGTGTGGGGAGCGGGGGGGAGGTCATCTGGCAGTGGTGTTGGGACGGGCGAGGGCACGCAGGGGGGAAGGCGTCAGGTGGCCGGAGCAGTGGTCAGCAGTACAAGCGGCGACGACAGTGGCGACGAGAAACGAGACACGCAGGGGGAAGGGCGTCAGATGGTGCGAGCAGTGGTCAGCAGTAGAAGCGGCGACGGCGATGGCGCCGAGCAACATGACACGCTGATCGCAGCACGTGCGAGGGGCAAGAGCGTGCGTGTGTGTGTGTGGGGGGGGGTCAGGCAGTGGTGTGGGGGTGGGCGAGGGCACGCAGGGGGGGGGGCGTCCGTAAGTGTGGGCAAGTGGCATGGAGCAGTGGGCAGCAGTAGAAGCGGGGGGGCGAGCAACAAGACACGAGTAGACATTTTAGCGGCAGCAGGGGCGATGGGCGCCAAGCAGAGCCTGGCTAGAAACGTTGCACGTCACTGGTGGAGACGAGGGGGAGTGGCGGGGCGGAAGCACACACCACACGTGTTTGGACACTGGCCAGCAGTGCACAACGTACACGAGTGGGGTGGAAACTGGCCAGCAGTGCACAACGTTCACGGAGGGGGGGGGGTGTACACGGCGGGAATGCGGTCAACCAAGCAACCAACCGACCAATCAAGCAACCGACCAACCGACCAACCAACCAAACGAGCAACCCACCACCCGCCCACCAACCACGCAACCGACTGACCACAGTTACAGTTACAGTTACATCGGCTTTCCAGCAAAGACTACCTCTAGTCCTAGTACCACCGCCTAGACCCAAGTCCAGTTCTGGCCCTAACAATTACTTGTGAGGGGCGGTAGCCACCAGCTGGCTGCCTGCCAACGTGTAGTCCCAGAGCAAAAAGGAGAGCTATTGTGCGACGCCTCCAAAACAGGTCCTAACTGCTTCTAGGGGATAGGGGGTCAAGTGGCGCTTGCCAATCTACTTGACCGCCGTGGTGGAGGGGCCGGCGCCTGAGGGGCAGCCGGACCGTACACCACGGCTCTCCACCCGACCCTATCCTGAGCACGCTCAAACGCCGTGTCCGAAAAAGTCTTCCAATCAGAACGAGTGCCACTAGTTTCGCCTAGCTGCTGAATCAGTAGCTTAAGAAAATAGTGTCGGGAGGAGGCTGGAGGCCGGCCTTGCTGCCGAGCCACATCCATTGTGCAGTCAAAAGTCGTGCGAGGAAGACGAGAAGCCGGCATGCGCATCACATGGCCTAGCCACTGCATTGATCGCTTTGCCACAAGGCTCTCAATTGGCTCAGTGTCGCACGCCTGCCGAATATAAGTTAATCTGTGCCGGTCGACCAGGCGCACACCCAGAATGCGACGAAGGCAGTTAGAGTGGGCAACCTCCAATCGAGTCAGTTGTGTTTTAGTAGGGGCCCATGTTTCGCAGCCGTACAGAAAGTGGGGCAGCACGAAAGTGTTGTAAACCCGCATCTTAGACTGCACTTGCATCTTCTTGCTGGCCCAAATCTTATCAAAAGACGCAAACACGCCCAGCGCGCGACCGACACGCACACCGATCTCCTTTTCCACACCACCACTCTGGGTTATCCAACTCCCTAGATACTTAAATGCAGAGACGGTCTTCACTTCACCACCAGTCAGCGCAAACGTGGGCAGATCCGCGACAAAATCTGCTGGCAAAATCATCACTTCTGTCTTGGCGGCGTTGATTTGCATGCCAAAGCTAGAGGACACTTTGTCAAGGATTTTCAGCATAAGCGCCAACTGAGCTGGGTCATGCGAGAACAAACATAAATCGTCGGCATACATCAGCATTACTATGCGCTCAACCGACGACGACAACACAGAGCCGCCGGCTCGGGTCACGACTGACACGCCAGCCCCCTCTGGCATCATGTCTAGCGCCTTTTTCACTATGTGGTCAATAAAAACATTGAACAACACAGGAGCAATGACGCACCCCTGTCGCACACCAGACGACACGGGGAATTCGTGCCCGATTTTCCCAGCCAGCCGCACGGCAGCTGCGGTGTTGGTGTGAAGATCCTCCAACAGATCAATAATGTGCGGATGAACACTATATAATCTAAGGACTCTCCACAGTGCCGCACGGTTTATGCAATCGTAAGCTTTAGAATAGTCGACAAATGCCACAGCCATGCATTGTTTGTACTCGGCATGTGCCGCGCTCAGCGAGCGCAGAGTAAAAATTGCATCAACAGTGCCTCTGCTTTTTCTGAAACCACACTGAGCCTCATGCAACTGACCATCAACCTGCGTGGAGACGCGGTGCAGAAGTATGGCAGCGTACACTTTCCCGGCAATAGAGAGAAGGCTTATACCGCGGTAGTTACCAGGGGAGTCACGCGGACCCTTCCCCTTATATAACGGTGTGATAATAGCAGTTTTCCATTCCCTCGGGGCTCTCCCCGACCGCCATACGGCGATGATGACCCGGTGGAGCCATGCGATGGCAGGTGGGCACCGCAACAGCATGGCGTCCAGCTGGTCACCGCCCGGAGCGGCGGCCGAGCGCAACGCTCGCACACACGCCTCCGTCTCAGCCAGGTCAGGGGGGCGCCCGTGCGCTTCGTCCACCTCTGTGGCGCGTGTGAGCTCAAACGCCGCTACATCGTTCTCCAGCTGGTTCAGGGTCTCGTCGCTGAGCTTGGTCTCCCCGCCATATAGCTTGTCGAATGACTCTGTCATGGCCTTCAGCACCCCGTCTGGACCGCTGTGCAGCGCGCCCGGGACGTCCCGCATGGCAGGTGGGATCTGATGGCTGCGGCTGCGGCCCGCCAGCCTGTCGCACGCGCGCGCAAACTGGCGCAGATTCTTCTTGCGTAGCATGTCTTGCGCCTCCGCCACCTGCTGGCCGATCCACCTCTCCCTGTCTCTCTGCACAGCTGCGTCGGCCGCGCGGTTGGCGCGGTTGCGCTCTCGTTTGGCAGCAGCAGACTTGCTCCTGAGCCATGCCGTGTGCGCGCGCTGCCGGGCGTCCATGAGCCGGAGGGTGCGCTGCGACAGAGTGAACTGCCAGCCGCGCCGCCGGCGGCTGCCGCGTGGAGCGAGGTGGTTGGTGGCCACCTCGCGAATGGCAGCAGCCATCGCGTCGTACTCCGCCTGGGCATCAGCGCCCTCGGGCGGCACGGCCTCCAGCAGCCCAAAGCGATCGGACAGCTGGAGGTTGAACTCACGACGGACAGCCGGGCGCCGCAGTTGTGAAGAGTCCCATGCGCGCCGCTGAGAGCCGCCTGCATGGCGGGAGGCTCGCATGCGGAGGCGCATGGACAGTACCACCATGCAGTGATCGCTGTCCCAGGTTGGGCTCCTACGCACCCTACAGTCTGTCACCGCATGCATGCGGCGGCGCGCGACCAGGATGTAGTCCTTGACCTCTGTGCGCCGCCTGCACAGCATGCCGTCTGCTCTGTGCAACAGCCATGGGGCTGATGTGGGTGTACTGGTGCTCAGGCCTGTGGGGGTAGAGAGTGTTGGCAGCGCGCAGGCTGCAAGCAGTGGCAGTGTCAAGGAGCAGGCGACCGTTCCTGCTGGCCACCGCTGGCTCCGTGAGGGGCAGGTGCTTGCCAACGCATTCGTGGTCGGACACCGAATCCCTCCCCACTGCTGCATTGAAATCACCTGCCACGATGAGCAGATCGCGCTTGTCGTTGGCCTTGTCCGCGAGCGCCGCTACTCGAAGGTAGAAGTCGCCAGCCTCCTCGTCGCTCGCCGCCTCCGTTGGACTGTAGGCGCTGACGATGGTGATCATCTGCCCACGGTCCGCTGCAAAGCGGGCCTGGATGAGGCGGTCGGACACCGCCTCCCAGGAGACGAGTGCCGATGCCCATGCAGGGGACAACAGCAAGCCCACCCCACGCTGCCGGTGCTCCCCACCCGACCATAGCAGCGTCCACGACGTGTCGCCCGTAGCCACTTGCGCCTCCCCGGAGCCGGTCCTGCGCAGCTCCTGAAGCGCTGCAACACCGACGCTAAGCTTGGCGCAATCTTGCACCAGACTCGCCAGTTTGACCAGTCCCTCGTCCTCTGCAGGACATGTCCGCACGTTGAACGTAGCCACTCTGGTGTTCTGATTGACGACTTGGACGCGTCGCCAGGCGTGCCCCGCTACACGCGGGGACTGGGCAGGAAAAGGCTGCATGCATGGGGTGCCTTGTTTCCCCTTTGCTCGCATCCGCGGCCAGCCAGCTCAAGTCCGCGAGGCGTCCTTGGCCGTCTGTGATGCCGGGCCGGTATGCCCTCCTTGGGTTGGCTCTACGCTACAGGGTCATCGGACTCGCGTCGTCGACACCTGGATCGCAGCGCGCCCGGGGGGTTGCCACCCCCCCGAGCGCACTAGTAGAACGTATAAGCGGTGTGTTGGACTGTGTTGGACTGTGTTGGACTCCGGCTGTGGAATAATTAATGAAACCCGACCACCAAACCACCCGACCACCAAACCACCCGACCAACAAACCAACCGACTAGCCGACCAAGCAACCACCAACCAAGCAACCACCAACCAAGCAACCACCAACCAAGCAACCAACAACCAAGCAACCACCAACCAAGCAACCAACAAACAAGCAACCACCAACCAAGCAACCACCAACCAAGCAACCAACGAACAAGCAACCACCAACCAAGCAACCACCAACCAAGCAACCAACAAACAACCAAACAACCACCCGACCACCTACCCGACCCACCCACCCACCTTGATTCGGAACACGTTTCCGTGCAGCCCACCCTTGCCCATTAGCACGCCCATGTCCTTCATCGCATCCATCGCGATGGCGGTCTCGGCCTTGGCGGGAGCCTGCGTGTGTGTGTGTGTGTGTGTGAGCGTGTGTGTGTATGTGAGGGGGGAGGGGATGGGTGGTGAGGGGATACAATCAGTCCTTCATCGCATCCATCGCGACGGCAGTTTTAGCCTTGGCGGGAGCCTGCGCGTGTGTGAGCGTGTGTGTGTTAGTATGTTAGTATGTTAGTGTGTGTGTGTGCTTGTGTGCACATGTCTGGGAGTGTTAGTGTGTGTCACGGGGTGAGGGAGAGAAGGGGAGGAGAGGGGGCGGGGGGGGGAGCCACCCCTTCAATGCACCCCACCGCGGTGGCGGACTCCTTGGCGGGAGCCTGCGTATGTGTGTGTGTGTGTGTGTGTGAGTGTGTCGAGGGGGGGAGGGGTGACAGGGGAGGAGGGTGTGTGTGTCAAGAATAAGAGGGGTGGACGCAGCAGCGGTCTCCGCCTCAGCGGGAGCCTGTGTGTATGTGTGTGTGTGTGTGCATGTGTGTGTGTGTGCGTCAGGGGTGAACCCGCCGATCGGATTCCGATGAACAGGGCGCCCGAAGGGCGCAAAACCGATGAGTGTTTTGGGGTGGGATCGGGAAAACCGATTAGTGTGAGGGCCTGGAGGGCCTGTCATCGGCGAAGCCGATGACCACTTCAAACCGATCGGACTCATCGGCTTGGGGTATTTGAGCTACCCGATCAGCTCATGGCCTCTCCTGTTCCGCCCGACGGGCCATCGCCCGTGCGTGCGCCCGACGACAACCCCGTGTCCCCCATGCTGGTCGACGACGACGTCGAGCTTGTGCCCCCGCCGGCCGAGGAGCCCAAGAAGCGCAACGCGTTTGACCTCATCAGCAACCTGAAGGCTGCGTCACGTGAGTGTCACATGGGCATGGGGGGTGCGCGCATGGTGCATGGGGGGATTCAAAATCGAAATGCCCCTCCCCCCCTCCACGCCCTCCCTCCTCCTGCAGCCTCCCTCACCCAGCCTCTAGCCCCCACCCAGACTACCTCAAGCCAGCCTCCACCCAGCCCGCCTCAAGCCTGGGTCCAGCCCTGCCCTGCCCTGCCCTACTGCGCCTCTTTCCAAAGCCCCCCCTGCCCCGCCTCTTTCTAAAGCCCGCCCCATCCCCCTCACTACCACTGCAGAGGCAAAGCAGCTCAAGAAGGCCAAGCACGCCGCCGCTGCCCCGGCCGCGCCCGCCCAGGCCCCCGAGCACCCGCCTCACGAGGACGTCCCTCCGGCAACCCCCACGGCTGATGGCCCCACGATCGACGCCACCCCCATCGCCACCAGCGTCAAGAAGAAGCCACCATCTTCCGAGGCACTGAAGTCGTGGATCAAGACGTTCCCCTTCATCTTCATCGCCACCGCCGTCAACCTCGCCACCAACGGCGCCGTGCTCGTCGGCTGCTCCGTCTGCCGCGAGATCTACGGCGCCAACAGCAACAAGTCGTACGCTGCTGGCAATGCGTGTACTCCCTCAACGACCTCACCAAGCACTCCAAGTGTGACGAGCACAAGGATGCTGTGGACGCCAAGGTGAAGAAGGACGGTGGCTCCGTCGAGGTCCTGAAAGGCCTGCTACCAACTCTGCTCATGGGTGCCCTGTGGATCTGCACAGAGTTGCTTCCAGGCCTGAAGTTTGCCAGCCTACTGGTGGCGCTCACCAAGGCTGGCAACACCAGTATTAACGCGAAGTACAACAATCGGTCGTACTTTACGGCGTGCGTACTCACCCTCTCCTCAGTCCTCCTGAGCCGGCAGCTCGTACAAATTCGAGCTGCCCCCTGTTTTACGCTTATGGTTGATGGCAGTACCGACTGCAGTACCGAAGATCACCTTCTAATCTATGTTGTGTACTGTGCCGAGTTCCTTGAGCCGACAGTAGAGTACCTATGTACTGTGAAGCTGTCTCAAGCTGGTGCAGACTCTATCCACGATGTTCTTTTTAGGGTGATGGAGGTGCTGGAACTGGACAGCAGCCGCATGGTCGGCTTCTGCACCGACGGCGCAAACGTGTTCACTGGCTGGCGCAATGGCGTTATGACAAAGCTTAGCCGGATGAACCCCTACCTACTGTGTGCACTTGTTATGGTGGATGTTACCACCAGAACTAAGACCACCCTTACCACAGCATGCAAAGCACTTGACACTATTACTTCCAACGTGCACCACCTGTTCTGCAAGAGCGCGAAGAGACCAGCGAGTGGGAGTTATTTGCAAAAAAGAACTACCCCAATCTGACCCGCTTGAAGTTTCCGAATTTTACTACAACGCGTTGGTGGTCTCGCAAGGAAGCCACGCTGGTTCTGCGCCTCAACCTCCACGCTTTGATTGAATACCTGACCCTTAGGAAGGACTGCCCCGATGAGGTGTCGACGCGCTCAAAGACGTGGGAGAAGGCTAGGCTCGTTCTGTCGAAGCTCTTGAGTTATAAGCAGTTACAGTTACATGCCGCTGACGAGCGGGATAAAATACGACTGGCCTGGCTCCTGCAAGACTGTCCCTCGGTGGAAACTACAGGAGCGGCTTGCCCGGCGCTGTCATGGCTTGGCGAGTAGCCGCGGCGCTGCCGCGACCCGTACTGGGAGACGGCCCTTATCCTCCTTCCATGCAGGACGCCATGCGGCACCGATCTCGACGAGTTGATCGACGAGCGGAGGAGCTGGCGCCCGTCAATGCATGCTGGACATCGGTCAAGATGGCTGCTCGTGGGGGCGAGCTACCATCAGGGCTTCAGCGGTGGTGACCGCCGAGGAAACAACAGAGTTTATCCGCTTCACCATCGCAGCGTTTGTCACCGCGCTCACCCTCGGGGGCACTCGTCTGCCGGTGACTGGCGTCGGCATTGGTCTTCAGGCAGCCTGCCATGATGACTCTGTTTGCCCAGGCCCCCCTGGAAGGTGGGACCTGGCCATGCATGACGCATGGGGCGCAGGCAGAGCCCCATGCATGGAGTTGGACAACCATGCACCATGCCAGTCGGGGACTTTTCTGCTTCAGCGCCGCCAGTCGGCACAGCCGGCGTGGTTGGCCTCAAAGGCCAGGAGGGGGACGGTCCTTTCCTATACGCTCCTTGCCAGACATGTCCCTCAGGGACTTGTTTGGGTCTAAACTAGCCGGCGGGGGCGGTAGTCTAGACGGCAGGTAACCGGCTGGTGGCTATCGTCCTTCACAGGGCGGTGGCACTAGGACTAGTGTTGTCTTAGCTGGAATGCCATGTAACTGTAACTGTAACTGTAACAGTTACATGGCATTCCAGCTAAGACAACACATGTCCTAGTGCCACCGCCCTGTGAAGGACGATAGCCACCAGCCGGTTACCTGCCGTCTAGACTACCGCTCCCGCCGGCTAGTTTAGACCCAGACAAGTCCCTGAGGGACATGTCTGGCAAGGAGCGTATAGGAAAGGACCGTCCTCCTCCTGGGCTTTGAGGCCAACCACGCCGGCTGTGCCGACTGGCGGCGCTGAAGCAGAAAAGTCCCCGCCTGGCATGGTGCATGGTTGTCAAACTCCATGCATGGGGCTCTGCCTGCGCCCCATGCGTCATGCATGGCCAGGTCCCACCCTCCAGGGGGGCCTGGGCAAACAGAGTCGTCATGGCAGCTGCCTGAAGACCAATGCCGACGCCAGTCACCGGCAGACGAGTGCCCCCGAGGGTGAGCGCGGTGACAAACGCTGCGATGGTGAAGCGGATAAACTCTGTTGTTGCCTCGGCGGTCACCACCGCTGAAGCCCTGATGATAGCTCGCCCCCACGAGCAGCCATCTTGACCGATGTCCAGCATGCATTGACGGGCGCCAGCTCCTCCGCTCGTCGATCAACTCGTCGAGATCGGTGCCGCTTGGCGTCCTGCATGGGAGGAGGATAAGGGCCGTCTCCCAGCACGGGTCGCGGCAGCGCCGCGGCTACTCGCCAAGCCATGACAGCGCCGGGCAAGCCGCTCCTATAGTTTCCACCGAGGGACAGTCTAGCAGGAGCCAGGCCAGTCGTATTTTATCCCGCTCGTCAGCGGCACGGAGATCCTAGTCACCAGCAGCGCCGCATTGCTGGGTCCAGGGCCCGGCGACGAGAACGCGCCTCCGTTA
>VFSX01000153.1:187500-212500 GCA_016618255.1 Chlamydomonas sp. UWO 241 | reverse complement strand
TTTTTGAAGGGGAGGTGGCGCCACACGCGTGCGGTGGCGGGTGCGGTGTGGTCGCTGAGTAGAGTGCTGCGGCGGGTGTGCTACTAGCCCCGCTTCCGGTGGTCTGCGGGAGGGCTGTTTGGTCCCTTCATGGTTTTATACCTTGGGTCCGCCCTCTGGCCATTTGAGGGGCTGGGTGTGCAGCCTGCACAGTGGTGCTGCTTGCTTGGCGCCCGCCACCGAGTGTGGATGGCGTAACCGTGGGCTACTTGTAGCTTGACCTTTTGTGGGCCTTGAGCCTTGTTTCTCTAAGTCCCACTGGAGCTTTGGAACCGTACGTGTGACCGCCAGAAGTGGATTGTAAAACTCTCATCATCATCATCATCATCATGTAAAACTCTCGTCATCATATGTAGGCTATATATAAGGGTCGGCGGTATATATATAGCCCTATATAGTTGTAGCCCATATATAGCCTATAAATAGCCTATAAATAGCCTATATACGCGGGGCGCCTGCCTGTATAGGCTCCAAACGAGCCCTATAATATAGGGTCCCGCGCCGAGTGTGGGGGCCGCAGAGGCCGCGAAAGGGGCACTTTGGCCTCCCCGCGAGGCATCAGCGAAGGAACGGGACCATGCGAACCTAATGCATCGCCGTGAGGCGCGAGAGGTCTCGAAATGGCTGTCGAAAGGAGTTCCCACACTCCGGTCGACTGCAACAGCCTGCTCGTACTACCTCCGAATGAGGCCCCACCACTTGCGACGCCCCAGAAAGGCAAAGAGGGGACGACGTACTTTCGTTTGGAGCAGGGCTGGGGGGGTGCATGGGGGTTGCATGGGGCTGCACGCATGCAGTGGGGTGGGTTGGGGAGGCACGCAGGTGCAGGTGGCCAGGAGCGTTCCCTGGCATGCTTGGCAGCATAGAGGACCTACAGGGCATAAAAGAGACATGTCCTTATTAGGTTGGTGGCATGGGTATGGAGCCGCGCCGTGGCGTGCTGCGTGTGCTCCCGCCGCAGCCGGTGGGAGCGCAGCAGCGGCGGCGGCGGCGAGGGGGGCCGCTGCAAGGCGGCGGCGGGGCAGCCCGCCCACCCAGCATTATATGTGACAGAGTGGGGTGTTGTGTTTAGGGTTCTGGGTTTTAGAAAGGCGGTGTGGGTTGGTGTGTTGGATGCCTGCAGCGTAGGGCGGGTGTATTAGGGGCTTGCAGCGCGTGTAATATCAATACGAGAGCGTGCGACTCCGCGTCTCCGCGTCCCCTCCGCTCAGCCAACGTCTTGCATTGCTTCGCAGGCCTCGAAAATAATTCCAACAAATATTCGGAGTGCGGTTCCAGGTTCCTTTAGGGTTGCAAATAATTGTCACACCTGCCAAAACCAGATTTGATTTTTATCTAGGAAGTTTCTACAGTCCATATATAGGGTATAGCCTATATATAGCCTATATAGGGCAGTCTGGCGGGCCGGGACCCTATATCGACGAGGGTACGCTATATATATGTGGGGGTTTACCCTCACCCCTACCAGGTAGCCAGCCAGTTTCCCACTGAAACTGAGTTTAAGGTGTCGGGCGCTAGCGCCGACACCGGTCTTATACATCATTACTGGTGTCACACAGACTGTAAGATCCATCATCATCATCATAGGAATTTCCTAGATAAAAATCAAATATGTTTTGGGAAAGTGTAAAATTACATGCAACCCTAAAGGAACCCGGAAACGCACTCCAAATATTTGTTGGAATAATTTTCGTGGCCTGAGAAGCAATACAAGACGTTGAATGCGAGGAAGGGACGCGGAGACGCGGAGTCGCACGCTCTCGTATTGACATTACATGCGCTGCACGCCCCTAATACACCCGCCCTACGCTGCAGGCATCCAACAAACCAACCCACACCGCCTCAAAAACCCAAAACCCCAAAGACAACACCCCACTCTGTCACATATAATGCTGGGTGGGCGGGCTGCCCCGCCGCCGCCTTGCGGCGGCCCCCCTCGCCGCCGCCGCACACGCACACACACGCACACACACACACACCTGGATGGTCTCCGACATGAAGCCAGCCACCCGACCACACGGTGATGTCCCGATCATGTCTGCCAAATCAGCCTTCCCCTCGACACACACACGCACGCACGCACACACACACACACACACGTGCGCACACTCACACACACGCTCACACACACACCTGGATGTTCTCCGACATGGAACAGCCACCCTACCACACGTTGATGTCCCGATCATGTCCGCCAAATCAGCCTTCCCCTCGATACACACACGCACGCGCACGCACACGCACACTCACACACACACACACACACACACACGCACGCGCACACACACGCGCGCGCACACACACACACACACACTCACCTGGATGGTCTCCGACATGAAGCCAGCCACCCGACCACACGTTGATGTCCCGATCATGTCCGCCAAATCAGCCTTCCCCTCGACACCCATACGCACGTGCACGCACACGCACACTCACACACACACACACACACACACGCACGCGCACACACACACACACACACTCACCTGGATGGTCGCCGACATGAAGCCAGCCACCTGACCACACGTTGATGTCCCGATCATGTCCGCCAAATCAGCCTTCCCCTCGACACACACATGCACGTGCACGCACACGCACACTCACACACACACACACGCACGCACACACACGCGCGCACACACACAAACACACTCACCCGGATGGTCTCCGACATGAAGCCAGCCACCCGACCACACGTTGATGTCCCGATCATGTCCGCCAAATCAGCCTCCCCTCGACACACACACGCACGCGCACACACACGCACACTCACACACACACGCACGCACACACACACGCGCGCACACACACAAACACACTCACCCGGATGGTCTCCGACATGAAGCCAGCCACCCGACCACACGTTGATGTCCCGATCATGTCCGCCAAATCAGCCTTCCCCTCGACACACACACGCACGCGCACGCACACGCACACTAACACACACACACACACACGCACGCACACACACACGCGCGCACACACACACAAACACACACACACGTGCGCACACTCACACACACGCTCACACACACACCTGGATGTTCTCCGACATGGAACAGCCACCCTACCACACGTTGATGTCCCGATCATGTCCGCCAAATCAGCCTTCCCCTCGACACCCACACGCACGTGCACGCACACGCACACTCACACACACACACACACACACACGCACGCGCACACACACGCGCGCACACACACACACACACACACTCACCTGGATGGTCGCCGACATGAAGCCAGCCACCCGACCACACGTTGATGTCCCGATCATGTCCGCCAAATCAGCCTTCCCCTCGACACACACATGCACGTGCACGCACACGCACACTCACACACACACACACACGCACGCACACACACGCTCGCACACACACCAGGATGTTCTCCGACATGGAACAGCCAGCCGACCACACGTTGATGTCCCGATCATGTCCGCCAAATCAGCCTTCCCCTCGACACACACACGCACGCACGCACACACACACAAACACACACACGCGTGCGCACACTCACACACACGCTCACACACACACCAGGATGTTCTCCGACATGGAACAGCCTCCCGACCACACGTTGATGTCTCGATCATGTCTGCCAAATCAGCCTTCCCCTCGACACACACACGCACGCGCACGCACACGCACACTCACACACACACACCCATGCACGCACGCACTCACACACGCGCGCACACACACACACACTCACCTGGATGGTCTCCGACATGAAGCCAGCCACCTGACCACACGTTGATGTCCCGATCATGTCCGCCAAATCAGCCTTCCCCTCGACACACACGCGCACGCACACGCACACTCACACACACACACACACGCACGCACACACACACGCGCGCGCACACACACACACACACTCACCTGGATGGTCTCCGACATGAAGCCAGCCACCCGACCACACGTTGATGTCCCGATCATGTCCGCCAAATCAGCCTTCCCCTCGACACACACACGCACGCACGCACACACACACAAACACACACACACGTGCGCACACTCACACACACGCTCACACACACACCTGGATGTTCTCCGACATGGAACAGCCACCCGACCACACGTTGATGTCCCGATCATGTCCGCCAAATCAGCCTTCCCCTCGACACACACACGCACGCACACACACACGCGCGCGCACACGCACACACACGCACACACGCACACGCACACACACACACCTGGATGGTCTCCGACATGAAGCCAGCCACCCGACCACACGTTGATGTCCCAATCATGTCCGCCAAATCAGTTTTCCTCTTGACACACACACGCACGCGCACACACACACACACTCACACACGCACACACACGCACACACACACACCTGGATGGCCTCCGACATGAAGCCAGCCACCCGACCACACGTTGATGTCCCGATCATGTCCGCCAAATCAGCCGCGTACGCTGCGCCGTCGGCGCCGAAGGCCCCGCGGTAGGGTTCGGGGTTCATGGCGTGCATCACACCAAAGTTCTGCGTGTGTGTGTGTGTGTGTTGTGAGGGTGGTGGGCAGGGTGGGGGGTAGGGATCGGGGTTCATGGCGTGCATTACGCCAAACTTTTGAGGATGGTGTGTTTTTGTGTGGTAGGGCAGGGTGGGGAGGGGGATTAGAGGAGGTTGTGCGGTGGGTGAGGGTGTGTAGGACACACACACACACACACACACATACACAAACACGCCCCCACCACCACCACACACACATTCGGCATCGGCTACCACATGCCGCCCCCCCCTACCCCCCCCCACACACGCACACACACACACACACCACCGGCACCGGCTGCTTCCACGTGCAGCACACACACGCACACACACACACACACACACGCACACACGCACACACACACGCGCACGCACATGCACACGCACATGCGCACGCACACATGCACACACGCACACACACACCATCGGCACCGGCTGCTTCTATGTGCCCACATGCAAACACACACAAAACACACACACACACACCAGGGGTGAACCCGCCGATTGGATTCCGATGAACAGGGCGCCCGAAGGGCGCAAAACCGATGAGTGTTTTGGGGTGGGATCGGGAAAACCGATGAGTGTGAGGGTCCGGAGGGCCTGTCATTGTCGAAGCCGATGACCACTTCAAACCGATCGGACTCATCGGCTTGGGGTATTTGAGCTACCAGATCGGCTCATGGCCTCTCCTGTTCCGCCCGACGGGCCACCGCCCGTGCGTGCGCCCGACGACAACCCCGCGTCCCCCATGCTGGTCGACGACGACGTCGAGCTCGTGCCCCCGCCGGCCGAGGAGCCCAAGAAGCGCAACGCGTTTGACCTCATCAGCAACCTGAAGGCTGCGTCACGTGAGTGTCACATGGGCATGGGGGGTGCGCGCATGGTGCATGGGGGGATTCAAAATCGAAATGCCCCTCCCCCCCTCCACGCCCTCCCTCCTCCTGCAGCCTCCCTCACCCAGCCTCTAGCCCCCACCCAGACTACCTCAAGCCAGCCTCCACCCAGACCGCCTCAAGCCTGGGTCCAGCCCTGCCCTGCCCTGCCCTACTGCGCCCCTTTCCAAAGCCCCCCCTGCCCCGCCTCTTTCTAAAGCCTGTTCTGGCCTGCTTCACCATCTTTGACCCAGTTCAGTACATTGGTATGGGGCACGCAGAGCTAGATGACTTCGGCAACGATTCCTTTCAGCAGCTTAAGGACCACTTCTGGTCCGGGGATGGGCTGCCCAACTCTCCCTTCTCTGCGCGCGGCGAGTCATTCATGGCCACGCTCGACACTGAGTTCAAGCATGTCAAGACCGTCATCAAGGACAGGCTGGCGCTCACCCCTCGGCAACTATGCTCAACCTGTGGCGCTTCATTGCGCGCAGCTCCGACTCTCTCATGGTGCCCAACATCATCCTACTCATGAACGTGTACTACGTGATGGCTCTGCACACCGCCGAGGTTGAGCGTGGCTTCAGCATCCACCGCATCCTCAAGAACCGCCTCTGCAGCCGCCTCATGATCCTCATGGTGGACTCCCTGCTCCGCATCTGGCACCTTGCCCAGTCGTTCACCGGCCCGAGGGAGTCAGAGAACAACAGCCTGATCAACGAGGCTGCAGAGAAGCTGTCCGGTGCCTCCCTGCAGTCTCAGGGAGTCAACCCCCCCAGCCTCTTGAAGAGGCTGGTCGAGGAGGTGAGCCGCGTGCAGGTTTCGTTCCTTGATCGCGATCTGGACGAGGCTGCAAGGCTGCTGGAGAAGGAGGGGCTGGAGGACGTCGACCCGGCGGTCGCGTTTGATGTTGAGGGGAACATTGTTGAGGAGGAGGACGCTGGTGAGCCTGATGAGCTCGAGTCCGACGAAGACGACTTCCCCCTCATTGACCTTAAGAAGCGCTAAAGCCTTTGCGCTGTCTACTGTTTTCCCTGTTGTCGCCTCCTGGCCCCACAGGGCCCCCTCAGGGCCTGATTTATTTATCTATTTTGATTCGGAATAATTCTAAATTTGATTGATCATGGTGGTGATTTTCGCGTTGCCGCACATGCAGCTAGTGGGGATGTGAGTGAGAGAGTGGAAGGGGCACTATCGTGTCTGCCGTAGGTAATCTCTAAGAGAGAACGGCATGACCTGTAAAGCCACGAAGCTGTCTCTGACTCTGAGGAAGTTGTGTGAGAGACCGTATCACGGCAACAGAAGACTACAGACAGTGGGGGTCCGGGGGCGCAGCCCCCGGGAAAAAATGGCAAGCCGATGAGTCCATGAGGCCCTCTCCTGGAAAGCCGATGAGTCAGGGAGGCCCTCTCCTGGAAAACCGTTGAGTGGCATGCCCCCGAATACACCCCTGACACACACACACACACACGCACACGCACTACCGGCACCAGCTCCTTGCACGTGCCGTGCCGTGCCCGCACGCAAACACACAAACAAATAAACACACACACACACACACACACACAAGCACGCACGCACGCACACACACACGCACCATCGGCACCGGCTGCTTCCACCTGCCGTGCCCGCACGCCCGCACGCCCACACACACACACACGCACACACACACACACGCACCATCGGCACCGGCTGCTTCCACCTACTGTGCCCGCACGCCCGCACGCCCGCACACACACACACACACACACACACACGCACACACACACACACATGCACGCACCATCGGCACCGGCTGCTTCCACGTGCTGTGCCCGCACGCCCGCACACACACACACACACACATACACACACGCACGCACACGCACACACACCATCGGCACCGGCTGCTTCCACGTGCCGTGCCCGCACGCGCCCATCGTCGCCGCACTCATGCCATGGTACCCGTTCCGCAGCGCAATCAGGTCCCAGTTTCCAGTGTGCACGCGCGCGAGCATCATCGCCATGTCGTTGGCTTCTGACCCCGAGTTGACGAAGTAGACGTTCTGAGGGGGGTGGAAAGGGGGTGAGAGAGAGAGAGAGAGAGAGAGAGAGTCATTGTCAATTGAGAGAGAGGGAGCATCAAAGAGAGAGGCAGGGGGGAGGGGAGCGAGTATCATGGCCATGTCGTTGGCCCTTGACCCAGAGATGGCATAGATTTTCTGAGGGGGGCAGTGGAGTAGAGTGAGGTGGGGAAGAGCAAGGGATGGTTGGGAGAGAGAGAGTGCCATCGCCATTTAACAGGGGGGGAGGCATCATGGCTTCTTGACCCAGAGTTCACAAAGTAATACACGTTTTGATGGATAGAGTGGAGATCAGCAAGGGGGTGGGTGAGAATGAGAGAGAATGAGAGGGAAAGAGATAGGGAGAGAGAGAGAGAGAGAGAGGGAGGGAGGGAGGGAGCCTCATCGCCACGTTGTGGGCCTTGGACCCCGAGCTGGGAAAGTGTGCGTTTTTGTGGCAGTTTTTGTGTGGCACAGCAAGGGGAGGGAGGGGGGGTTGGCTAGGGTGCCCATCTGTGGGATTGCCCAAGCGCTCCGCCCGGCGTCGCAAGAACAACAGGCAGCCGCACACACACATACACACACACACGCACACACACACACACTCGCACGCATGCAAGCACGCAAGCACACGCACGCACACACACACACACGCAGCCGGCGCTCTGTGTGTGGCACACGCACCTTCAAGTTTCCGGGCATCTTTGCCGCGAGCTCTTCCGCGAACTGCGCGACCTCGTTGTGCAGGTAGATTGTGGTTGTGTGCTGCAGCAGGCGCGTCTGGTCGATGACGGCGGCCACGACCACCGGGTGGCAGTGGCCGACGCTGACGGTGACGATGCCGGCAAACGCCTGCGCGTGTGCGTGCGTGCGTGTGTGTGTGTGTGTGTGTGTGCGTGTGTGTGTGTGTGTGTGTGTGTGTGTGCGTGGGCACGCGAGAAGACAGAAGAAGACAGTGGGCATGGCATTCCCATCTGCAGCTGAAGTGCCACGTGTTGACTTGCACGACCTCCCCCACCCACCTGCCCTCCCAACTACCCCATGCGCACGGGACATGCAGTGCACAGTCAGCCCCCACCCACATCCAAGTAGCGCCTGCCCGTCTCGTCGTACAGGTACTGCATCTTGCCCTCGACGATCATGAGCGGCGTCTTGAAGTGGTGCGTGAGGCCTGCAGTGCGTGGTTGCGAGAGCGCATGGTAAACTCGGAACTGCACCGCGAACTCCTGTTCCATCCCCTCCTCCTCCCCTATGCTCACATGGGCTCAAGTATTGCTTCCGCAGACGAAGGACCTCTTCTTTGGGCGGCCCGGGGTAAACCGAGGGCACATGGTCGAAGGACGGCATGGTTGCGAAGCCATGCTGGAACCCTACTCCCCCGGCAGGCGCGCCACCGCCCACTACTGCACGAAGTACGCTCCGGGGCAGCATGTGATCTCCGCTCCTCAAGAGATCTAACAGGGGGGCTGCAGGGGTGAGCTTTGAAAAAGGTGATCACCCACACCAGCTCGCACCCATTGCCAATGTTCAGCACGCGTGAGACACACACAGCACTTGCCAACAGCACGCGTGAGACACACACAGCATCTCCCGCCACATCAACGGCACACGTGGGCCTCGCTCGTCCCCCATCCCCCTCTGATCTGATCAGACGACGTGATGGCAACGATAGAGCTGGCCGTGGGCCTGCAGGTGGCCGCACTAGTGACTGCTACCAGCCTGGTGCTAGAGCTGCTGTGCTGGGCGTTCGTGTACCGCACATCGGGATACAAGGCGTGCCTGGCAGAGGTGGAGGCTGCAGCGAAGAAGCTTGCGGCGTGCGATGCCCTGCCACCAGCAGAGGCCGCCAAGAAGCGAACGAAGCTGGATGAGGCGATGAAGACGGGTCAGTGCTCCCGCATGCATGCATGCGGCCGCATGCATGCGCATGGCGCCCCAGCAGCGTGTGCAACGCGCATGCGCTCCCCCCATGCCCACACAGCGTCCACCAAGTTCTCATTCCATGCCAAGATCAAGGTGCGTGGTTGGAGGGGGCGGGGGGAGGGGGCGCGTGGGAAAGTGCACACAAGGGTGTGAGCATGCTCGACCGCATGCATACACCGTGTGGTGCTGCATGTGTGCGCTACTTGCCCTCGTCTGACCGCACACATGCATGCACCAACCTGCTTGCATGCGGTGTGCTGCTGTAGAAGTAGTGGTATGCGTATGATATGCACACCTGGCGGCACACCTTTGTGCGCGCAAGCACACACATTGTAAAAGTCTCATCATTTGTGCGCGCAAGCACACACACACACACACACACGCACACACCTCCACCCTCAGACTGGCCTTTTCACCATGGTCATCATGGGCCTGCTGTACCGCTTTGTCGCGGCCAGCTACAAGGGCGTCGTCGTTGGCGTGCTCCCCTTCGACCCGCCAGGCTTCATTGCAGGATTCGCGAGATCTGGGCTCGAGCCGGGCGCCGGTGATCGCGCGTGCTCCGCCTTATTCATCTACATCCTGTGCACGATGTGCGTGCGCGGGAACATCACCAAGGTTGGTTGGTTGTGGTTGGTTGGTTGTGGTTGGTTGGTTCTGTGCAGGGGTGGAGGGGAAGGTGGGCGGCCGCGGCATGAGCCCGACCCCCCCCCCCACACACACACACACCTCCCCGTCCCCCCAGCCGGCCGACACCTCCGGGCTCTTCGCCCCCTGGCACGATGTGTGTGCGCGGTTGCATCGCATTTTGGTGTGTTGTGCTGTGGTGTGTTGTGCTGTGTCCTTGGGTGCTGCGCTGTGGGCTGTACCCTGGTGTGTTCATGGCTCAAGTCGGGTGATTGAGAAGGAGACCACGGTGACACTGACCAAGGCCGCAGGGTCCACTTCCACTGCCACTGACCGCTCGGTTCGTGAGACACTTGATGCAATTTCATGCCTGAACCACGGTTTGGGCCGTCCCCCAAACCCGACCAACACGACCCCCCCCACCCCCCCACCCCCCAAAACACACACACACACACACACACACACTCTCTCCTACCCCGCAGCCTCTTAGCCTCGTCCCTCCTGTCTGTCTGGCCCTGTTCCTCTGATGGGTTGGGGAAACGTGCATCACGCCCCCTAAACAACAACAACAGCAGCAGCAACAACAACAACAACAACAACGACAACAACAACAGCAACAACAACAAAATGCCCCCATACAAAGGCGCTCGGGCTGGGGCCTAGCCGATCGGTGACGGCGGCGATGGCACCAAAGTGGCCAACGCTCGAGCCGGAGAGCGACAAGACCAAGGTGGGTGGGTGTGCTGCATGGGAGGGAGGTGGTAGTGGGGGGGGGGTTGGAAGGATGCGCGCACACCAGCCGCAGTCGCACACGCACCCAAGCCTACGTTGCGGGCGGTGGCTGCTGCATCCCCGCCCCTCCCTCCCCGCCACACACGTCAACACACACTCCGCCCACTCAACTGCCCCTCCCCCCCACATCTTCCCACGCTGCCTACAACAGAGCGACTGAGCAGCGGTGCAGCGGGCCATGCTGCTGGTGGCCAGGCACACGTCGGAGCATTGGTAGTAGGCACTGAAGCCCTCCTGCCACGTCGGACCAAGGGCGAGCGAGCGAGCGACGAGTGAAGGGGGGGCGAGTCCCTACCCCACTCCACCTGTGTGTGGAGCCCCCCCCCTCGCAAGTTGTCAGGCAAAGGGAGCCACCTATAGCTGTGCATTCTCTGCCACCAATAGCACTAGAGGGCCGCTGCACTAGAGCTGCCGCTGCATTGTACCTGTTACATGTTGTTGGTAATGCTGACGGTGATGTCGGCCCTCCTGCTGTGCTGTAGGTCGCTTGCTATGTTGTTGCAGCACCCCGCATTCGAGTTCCATCGCGCCGACAGAGAGAAAGTAGTGTTACAAATCCATCGCCGGCGGTCACAATCAGTTCCAGAGCTTTCCAGGGACTATCAGACAACAGGCACAAGGCACAGTAACAGTAACACGGGGTTTCCAGCTAAGCAGGCTACTCTTCTACTAGAGACACCCGCCAATACTCCAGCACACTTAAGTACTAGAGTACCGCCGGCTCCCGGCCGATAGACTACTGCTCCCGCCGGCTAGACTACCCCAAACAGCGGTCTCTGAGAGACGGGTCTGGCAAGGAGCATATAGGAGAGGACCTTCCTCAGGGTCACAGTAGTGGCCTTGTGGCCAGTCAAGCCGGCAGAGCCGACTGGCGCTGACTGGAACGGTCCCCGCCTGGCAGTGCATGGCTGTCCAGCTCTCGTTTGCATGGGGCTCAGCCGGCGCCCCATGCCTCATGCATGGCCAGGTCCCACCCTCCAGGGGTGCATGGACGACAGAGTTGTCATGGAGGCTGCCTGAAGACCTTCCAACGCCAGTCACCGGCAGACGAGCGACCCCGAGGATGAGCGCGGTGACGAACGCTGCGATTGGTGAAGCGGATTTACTCTGTGTTGCCTCGGCGGTCGCCACCGCTGAAGCCGTGATGGTAGCCCGCCTCCACGGGCAGCCATCTTGACCAATGTCCAGCATGCATTGACGGGCGCCAGCTCCTCCGCTCGTCGATCAACTCGTCGAGATCGGTGCCGCATGGCGTCCTGCATGGGGGGAGGATAAGGGCCGTCTCCCAGCACGGGCCGCGGCAGCGCCGCGGCTACTCGCCAAGCCATGGCAGCGCCGGGCAAGCCGCTCCTGAAGTGTTCCACCGAGGGGCAGTCTAGCAGGAGCCGGGCCAGTCGTATTTTACCCCGCTCGTCAGCGGCACGGAGATCCTCGTCACCAGCAGCGCCGCATTGCTGGGTCCAGGGCTCACAAGGCACAAGACCCACCAAAAAAGTCGAGCTACAAAAGTAGCCCCCGTGAGCGCCACCCACGCGAGGTGGCAGCACCACACCCAGCCGGAGGCAGCCCCCATGTATAACCGGCTGTGAAGCCAGGACCATGAAGGAACCAAGAAGGCCCACCCCGACCACCCGAAAGCGGCCAACAGGGAACACTCCAGTGCCTTGACACCCTGGTGCTCCCTGGTTGTTGTTGCCTATCACTGGTGGCGGTCAGCACTGCTGACTCAGCAGGCGATGCGTGGTGGTCAGAAATCAGAAACACGAGGGGGTTGAACAATTTGAAACCTGAGATAACAACACACCCTCCCCGACCACGTTGGATGGAGAGGTGGATGACTACAATATTGTGTTTGCAGAAAATCAAGGCCAAATTTTGGAAGAAGACGACGGGTGTTTGCAGGGGAGGCGGCGTCACACGCGTGCAGTGGCGGGTGTGCCACCAGCCCCGCTTCCAGGTTGTATTTTTTATTTTCATGGTTTCATACACTGGCCCGCCCTTCAAGGCTTGGGTGTGGAGCCTGCACTGCGGTGCTTGAGCACTTGGAGTGAGGTTTTGGGTAGGGGTTTTGGGTAGTCCACAGGCATCGTGCCTATCATCGCATCGCCTCGCATCCCACTCCCACAACATCAACCTGCATCGTGGACCACAAGAATACCTCGCCGCATGAAGGAGTGGCACTGCTAGCTATCAAATCGCGGCGGGCGTCGTTCTTGTGACCAGCATGTTCCATGTGCTTTGTGATAACTGCGAGGGCCCAGACGAGGCGCGTGCCGCGGTGTTCTGCCAGAGCGACGGTGAGAGGAGAGGGGGAGAGAGAGCACGTGCGCCAAGACACATGCGCCAAGACAAATGCGCAAGTTCGCGCACCGGTGTATTCACTACTCATTGGTGTTTGGTGACAGGGGGAGAGAAGGGAGAGCAAGCACAAGATGCAATTTCCAAGACTAACAAAGCCGCCACTCGCTCGCTGCAGGCTGTTTCCTCTGTCCAGCGTGCGACCCAGTTGTGCACTCGAACAAGGTGCGTGCACAGCTAGCTGCGTGGTGCCAAGTGTCCCACGTGTTGGGGGTGTTGGTGCGTGCGTGGTGCCAAGTTGGCACTGCCAACTCCCGCTTAACTCGCGCCCTCTCCCCCCCCTTCCCTCCCCCCCCTTCCCCTAACAGATCACCCAGCGTCATGTGCGGGTGCCCGTGTCCAGATGCCCGCCGTGGTAAGTCGGCAATCTCCCTACCCCGCCGCATGCCTTCCCCCCTCTTGCCTGCTCTCCCTCATGCCGTGGTGTGCACTGCATGATGATTCGATTACTTGCAGGGCATTCAACCAGGCGCGGGCAAAGGGGCGGTGCAGGCCGGCGGGGCCGAGCGGATGGCACGACTCGGACGCAGGCGCGGGGATGGGCAGCAACAGTCCCCTCCCGTTGATTGACCCCTCGGGGCTACACTACGGCAGCGCACCAGTGCACGGCAATGCGCTAAGCCACCAGGCGCAAGATCCCGGCGCTGGCGGCATGCGCATGGGTGGTATGGAGGACGCCGTGCCCATGCTGGCGCTGTCTGCAGAGGAGATGCGGATGGATGACCTGCCCGGCATTGACGAGGTGGAGCGCCAAGCCATCAGCGGCGATGGCAGCCTCAGGAGCCTGCTGAGGGAGCTGGACTGCGACTTGACGTTTGAAGCCGAGAGCAAGCCGTTCGGGGCGCAGCACCACCACCATGCACAGCAGCAGCAGCAGCAGCAACAGCAGCAGCAGCAACAGGGGCGGATGTCGCTCACCGGCGAGGTGTGTTTGGAACCAGATCTGCAGCACTCGCCACAGCTGCAGCAGCAGTCGCCGCGCGAGCAGCCTGCGCGACAGGAAGCGAGCTACATGGGGCCGCGGGGGGGCGGCACCAGCCCGCACACGAGCGGCTTGTACCCTCGGGTGGCGAGTCCGTTAGGGGGGCGAGGCGCGCAGTGGCGCGACCCGCACGCAGCGCAGGCCCACGTGCAGCAGATGCAGGCGCAGCAGCAGCAGCAGTACCTGTGTAGCCCGCTCGGCGGAGCCAGCGGCAGCGGCCACGGCAGCTTTGGGTACAATAGCGCTGCCGCCGCCGCCGACCGCAGTAGCAGCCTCGATCTGCACGCCAAGGCGGCCACGACGCACGGCGGTTCGTACTTCTACACAGCGCCCACGACGAGCGGCAGCAGCGGCGACACGCCGCCACCGCAGCTGCGCGCGCCCGCGGCCACCACGCACGGCGGCTCGTACTACGCGCTCCAAGCAGCCGCGCAGCAGCCGCAGCAGCAGCAGCGGCACCCCCCACCGCTCCACGCGCACCACGCACACAGCCCCGCGGGCGGCGGCGGCGGCCTCGGCCACAGCGCTTCCGCGCACGCGGGCAGCCTGTATCGGAGCGCCGCAGCCACGAGCATGTCTGGCCTGAGCGGGCTGCATCTGGCCGGCGGTGGCGCGGTGGCGGCAGGTACAGGGGTCCGCGTGCGTGCGTTCAGTAACGGCGGCGGCGCGAGCGGCGGCGACGCGTGGCCCACGCATGCGTGCGGCAGCCTCCCGTCGCCCCACGGCACGCCGCTCCGCGGCCTCCAGTCGATCAACGAGGTTGTGATGCGGCACCAGCCCGGCGCGAGGGGGCACCTGGGTGCGCATGACGAGCACCACGAGGTGCAGCGCGTGCACGGTGGCACCGGCGCGTTCTCCGCGATGCAGGCGATGCAGCGGCAGGCGGCGGGCGCGAGCGGGGGCGGAAGCGCGCCAGAGACGAGCAGCCACAGCAAGAGTCCCGGCATCGTGCTCGACCTGGGCGGTGCCGCGTCCACGCGCGCGGGCTCCCTGGGCGTCGCTTTGCCGCACGACCGCGCGTTTGGGCGATCACACACGTTTAGCGGCGCCACGGCCAGTAGGCACGAGGCCGTTGGTGGTCCCGGATCCGCGCGCCTGAACGATCTGATTGGACTGGGCTGCCTGGGCTTCGGTAGCGACCGCGGCATGGATGTCGAGCGGTCGTACGTGCGGGGGCCGATGAGCAGCGGGGGCGCGCCCGGGGTGCGCGGGCTCAGCAGCGGACCCGGACCCAGCGCATACACAGGCGGGGGCGCGCTGCACGGCTCGCTGCACGGCGCACAGGGCGACGCTGCGCTGCAGGCGCTCGCCGCACAGATGCGGCGGACGCAGCAGCAGCATCACGCGCACGTACTGCTGCAGGTACAGCACCGTAGGTCCGTGACGCCTCTGCACGTGCACCACGCCCCCGCCGGAAAGCTGCCCCAGAAACAGACCCAGCAACAGCAAGAGCGACATTACTTTGCTGCGAGCGGCGGCGTGTTAGCGCTGCTCGACAGTCAGTTCCTCACGCACATTGCACGGCCGGGCGGAACCGTGCGCGAGCTCGACCCAGAACGCGCGGTGCAGATATACCGCTATAAGTAAGTGATGGGTGTGGCAATGAGTGTGGCGAGTCATAAGTGTGACTAGCAATCGACGCACCCCCTTCCCCTCTGAGCGCGCGCCCCCTGTCCGTTTGACTGCACTGCCACGCTCCCTGCTAAAACCCATGCCACCCCCTCGCCCCCCTCCGTCCCCGCCCCCAGGGTCAAGCGCATGCACCGCCTCAAGGCCTTCTCTGATGGCATGAAGAAGGTTCGCCATGACTCCCGCAAGCTGCTCGCAGACGCGCGGCCGCGCTTGAAGGGGCGCTTCGCAAAGATCGACGGCGAAGGGCTGAGTGAGTCGGGCGGTACGGACGAGGCAGCGGAGGGCCAGGGGGCAGTGCGCGCGGTCAGCGGCGGGCGCGGGTGCGACGAGAGCAGTGCGCCTGGACACAGCCCCGGGGAGGCGAACCAGAGGCGCCTCGCGATGAGCGCGATGCAGCTGCTGAGCGCGGATCAGGTGCATGCGCACCGTCAGAGCCAGATCCCCGCGCTCATGCTCGGCACCACGGTGGCGCAGCGGGCGCAGCAGCAGCAGCAGGCGCAGCAGCAGCAGCAGGAGCACCAGGCGCAGCAGCACCAGGCGCAGCAGCAGCAGCACCAGGAGCACCAGGCGCAGCACCAGGCGCAGCAGCAGCAGGCACAGCAGCACCGCCAGCACCAGCAGCAGCGCCAGGCGCAGCAGCACCAGGCGCAGCAGCAGGAGCCGCAGCAGCGGCAGGCACAGCAGCAGGGCGGAGGCGACCTCATCTCCGACATAGAGCTGGAGGAGCTGCTTGCAATCATGGTGGGCGGCAGCAGCACTGGTGCTTGCCACCAGGGCGCAGGCGACGACGGCGGTGGTCACAGGCACCACACGCCACACGCTGCGATGCCCAGCCACGCCGACACACTGTGCGCGAACATGGCGACTCCAGACAGCGCGGCTGCGGGGTACTGGGACTCGCCGTCGCAACTGCTGGGCACGTACACACACACGCAGCAGCAGCAGCAGGTGCAGGTGCAGCAGCACCAGCAGCAGGTGCTGCAGCAGCAGCGGGCGCACCAGCAGCAGCAGCAGGCGATGCAGCAGCTGCAGGCGCAGCAGAACGCACTCCTCAGGGAGCGCGCCGAGCGCCAGGCACAGCAGCAGGCGCAGCCCGACAAGTGGGGAGGCCTGTGTTCGCAGCCGCACACGTGCAGCCTGCTCGAGGCCATGCTTTCGGACAGCTACTGTCCGGAGGGGTCGTCCGCCCCCTGAGGGAGCAGACATGGAGCGGGGCCGGGAGCTGTGTGCCCACTGGGCATCGAGCAATGTTACGAGTGACAGTGATATGAAACGGGCTCCCTAGGATGGCCTTCTGTGGCTGTCTCATGCCATGGCAAATTGTAGATGCAACGACCCCGTACGTCTCGTTAGTAGTTAACGGGTTGGGGGTTAGGTTTTCTACACATCGCAATGGGCCCCCTGAGCTAAGCTCAACCAAAATTTGTTTAGTTGGTTATTTAGCCAACATAAAAAAAGGTTCTTGAAGCGCCTCACATGGCGCACACGCATACTACTATATGGGAGCCCCATTCGCACTCCGCCGTCACAAGTGTGAACGACGGCGTTGGAACTGTCAAGTAGAGGGCTTGAACTGTCCAACAATATACGCGTGGGAGGGGCGACCAGATGGCATATTACGCTGCCTCTGCCCCCACGCGGTGCGCGCCCTCTATCAAATTTCCATGCATTCCACATCTTCTCCGAAAGAAATCTCCAACTCATCTGACTTCACAACTACGTACGACTTCACTGACGCTGCTGCTGTACCGCAGCATGAACCGAGAAGAAACTCCCCCTCCCCGCCTCCCCCCCACCCCACCCCCCCAGGAGGGGACCTGCTTATTAGCACGAAGAAGGCCGAATGCCAATCTGTGAGTCTTACTATTGAGTGTCTTGGTAGTGAACACCCAGAGAACAATTGGATTTCGACCCGAGTGCATCTACCCCGAACCAAATCGTCACCGTACCCTGGATCATACGACCGTCATAAAACCCTTAGCACAAATTGTGAAAATAAACAACTGTAACTGTGTCGACGGCACCGATTTGCTGAAGTGGTGATTTGTGTTGCGTGCCATACGCCTGCCCAAGCAGACAGCAGTGTGCGGCGGCATGTACCAAGACCTGCTGCGGCCCATGAGCAGAGGTCTGCGAACAGGCAGTCGCAAGTACAGGCAGTCGCAAGAGAGGCAGGCCGGCCACGTACATGTGCCAGCAATCTGAGGCTAGGGCACAACCTAGCGTAACTGGTCCCTACAGCGACAGAACGACCCCAGCTACCCAAGCCAAGAAGACAAACAAGACGAATGCTGCACTGTTAAATTTAAAGAGGCATATGATCGACCTACTGGAGCCGGCGGCTTGCAACGCCAGGTCATCCACCGCAGGCTCCAGGTGAGGCCAGCTATCCCTCACAAATGTCCCCACCACCGCGTCCTTCAGCTGCCTTTGTTGCATTGCCACCAGCACGGCATGCGTGTCTGCAGCCAGGTCGGTGGCGGCATCAGGGACGCAGAGGCGCTCGTTGATGTACAGGCTCCCGGTGGCCACTGCGGCGGGGATCCCTCTGCCTGCTGCTGGTGGCAGGCAGAGGACCCCAAGCCTGCGCAACGCTGCGACTATGCGTGGCTGTGGTCATCGCGGTGGCGCGCCAGATGGTACAACGCCATCCCACGTTGTGACAGGCACGTTGGTGCCATCGTAGCCAGGGCGCAGTAGCTGCACGGGTCGCTGCCCCGGGTGTGCAAGCTCGTTCTCCGACGCCAGGCCACCCGCGAGCCCCGAGCAATCTGCCGATCGACTGCTGGCTGCGCGAGCGAGCCCTCGATCGCGTTGTGGCTGGCTGCTGTGACCCCCTCAGCCTGCCCCTCGACCCTCCGGCTCCCATGCCCTCAGCCTGCCCCTCGCCCATGGCGTTACCCCAGGACTCCTAGCGCGCCGTCTCTCTCGCTCACGGCGTTACCCGCAGTGGCACCACCGGGTTCAGGACCTCCTGTGCCGCCGCCATTGCGAAGTACGAAGGCGTCGACTGTGATCCCGCTGCTGATTGGTGCGGAGAGCCCCCCACACGTTCCATACCAAATTGGCGCTCGCCTTCGCCGATCGCTGCATCGCCGCAAAGCTACCACACCTTCGCGAGCATGCGGCTCTGCCCAGAACCGCAGGTTGTGCGCGCCCTGGTAGTGCTGGCAGTGTTGGTCTCTGCGTCTTCCGCTTCTCCTTACGAGAAGGGTGTGTGCACATGTGCATGCCCTGTGCCCTCATGCCCTCATGCCCTGTGCCTGCCCTCATGCCCGCATGCCCTGTGCATGAGGGATGGGTCCATCATGTTCTCTCCCTGCACTTGCAAATTTAGGGGGTGCTGTGTAACCTGCCGACACTCACGCACGCCCCCGCATGCATGCATGCACCGCAGCGCAAGGCTGGACGTACGTTACCACCGTGCAGCTGCATGAGCTCGGAGGCGTACCACAGCCTCCGAGCTCAACCGACCCTGCCCAACATGCCGACGGCCCCACAGTGGCCTCGGGCTTTGTGCGCATCACGCGCCATGGCCACGTGTACTACCACCACGGCAACGCATCTGGCGATGGCACCGACGCACCGGAGCACCTGCTGGCACAATCACTGACTGGGCTGCGGCTAGAACGCGGGGGTGGCGCACGCACGAGGGGGCGCTTGCTGGCATCGGGCGTGCTGGACAGCACCAGTGCGCGGGGGAGTGGGGGAGTTGGGGGGGTGGTTGGGGGGACTGCGCTCGATGGGCAGCAAGAGCGCGCGGTGTGCCCGCGGTATGCCACCTATCCATATTCCGCCGTAGGGATGCTAACAGGCAGGCGGGGCGGCAGCAACGGCCTGCTGGGGTGCAGTGGCACACTCATCGGGCCCGACGTCGTGCTCACCGCCGCGCACTGTGTGTACTCCCGCGAGGATGGCGCATTCCTTGCGGCAGCAGACTTCTCACCGGGGCGGTCCCGGGGGCCTTCCGGATCCCATCGTGGCGGCAGTGGCAGCGGAGAGGAGGTGCGCGACCCGTTTGGCCCCGTGCCATGGACGCACGTGACCACGTACGCGCGCTTTGTGTACGGCGGCAGTGAGGGCGAGGTCCTTGCGTGGGACCTCGCGGTGGTGCGCCTTGCAGAGCGCGTTGGCATTGATGCAGGGTGGATGGGGATTGAGCGGCTGGGGGAGGGGTGCGGCGGAGCGGCTGGAGGAGAGGCCGGTCGCGGTGACCCTGCTGCCGCTGTTGCAGCAGCCCCCCCCTCACCAGTCCAGCTTGCGGGATACCCGGTGGATACCGATGGAGTGTGCGTCGCCCTGTGGTGCAGCATCATTGGCAGCAGCAGCGGCGGTGCGTGCGACGAACAGCGCGTGCAGCCGCCCGGTGAGCCAAGCATGCTGAACCACGATTGCGCCACAGCGGCCGGCCACAGCGGTTCGCCCCTGTGGACGCTGCGGCGCGGTGACACAAACACCGCGGCCGGCGGCTCTGCCTCCACACGCCACCGACTCGCGGCGTATGTGAAGGGCGTCCACACGATCGCGGGCACTGGCGCGGCGAGCGGCATCAATTCAGCGGTCTTCATCGGGCCGATGCACTACGCATCGATCATTGCCTGGATTGCACCATCGTTCACTGACGGTGATGCCATCGGGCCAAGCTTTCCGCACTACCCGGTAGTGCCCGAGCCGAGCGGCAGTGACGGGGGTGAAACAGGCTCTCCAGCCAAGCCGGTAGATGTTACGCTGGCGGGCGACTGATTTGGGGGGCGGGGGCATTCTGGACGCGTTACTTGTAGCTCTACAATCGCTTTCTACATCCTAGCTTGACTGCTACTGTTGTGTTAAGCGTCGGCCATGCACCAGGTGAGGCCCCGTGGCCGAGACAAGGCACTGGGTCGGGCCTGCAAAACGTCTGCAGCCAAGTTTCTACCGTGTGTCTTCTTGGGTGTCTGTGTGTCTCAAAAATCTGAAATCGGCGGGCCGGCACCACCACCAAAGAGATGGCGACGCGCGGCCATCATCCGAGGTGGGCGAGGTTGTCTGCGGTAGATGCCCGACCTTTATGCACGCAGTGCCTCAGCACTGCAGTGGCAGTGGGCACCGGCCTGTTTGTTTATGCTTGCTTGTCCCAAAACGGAGATACTGTACTGTCGTGCTCGCAAATGCTGCGCAGCCACCCGGCGGCGGCAGGCAGGCGGCTCCCCGCGAGCTGACGACCCGAGACCTGGCCTCCCTACTTCTCACTGCGCTGTGGCACAAACACGGCGCGCCAGAGGTCGGCCTCCGCCGCAACCGCGTCGTCCATGCGCCCCGACAGCCGCGCCTCAAATGCGACGCGGTACAGGCGCATGTGCGGGTGGTCTCGGATGGACACGGCCGACGAGTAGTCCTCCTCTGCGACGGCGAGCGCGAGCTTGCGCTTGAGAAGCTTGATGGCGTCGAGGTCGCCGCGGCTGCGTGCGGGGAGGGAGGGTGCGTTGGTGTGTGTTTGTGTGCACGGGGAGAGTTGAGTGGGTGCATGCGTGCATGTGTGTGAGGGAGGGGATTCAGGCGCGCGCAGAGAGAGGAGCAGAGCAGCATGCGTCGGTGTGCGCGCGCCCCACACGGACAATCGCGCCCCTGCGCACACGCGCGCCAGCACAGGGTCCTCACATGATCGTGGTGCTGAAGTCTCGTGCCAGCGCTTTAGGGGTGGTTGAAGCCGCCAGCACGGCGTCGTGCGCGCCTGCCCATCCCACGGGCTCCGGCAGGTTCAGGCCGCCCGTGCCCCCTGGCTGCTCTTGCGGTGGCACGGCCTGGTCGCCAGTCACTGCCTCAGTCAGCTCCTGCTGCTCTGCCTCTGCCTGCTGAGCAGCCTCGGCCTCCTCCGTCACCTGGATGCAGTTGCGGCAGGTTTGGGGTTGCTGGGTTTTAGGGTGTTAACTCGGGGTTAAGGGTTGCGGGGTGGTAGCGTTTAGGATTCAGGGTTTAGGTCAAGGGACTGTCACCTGCACCGCAGATTCGGGGTGTTAGTTTTGGGTTTTGTTTGAGTCAGTTTAAGGTTTTGGTTTGGGGTTTTAGTTTAGGGTTTAGTGTCTGTCACCTGCGTCGCAGATCTGAATCAGGGCTTCAGTTTAGGGTTTTAGTCAAGGGTTTAGGGACTGTCACCTGTGCCGCAGCTTCCTCCCTCAGCTGGTCAGCAGCAGCCTCCAGGAGCAGCATGTAGACGGTGGAGTCCTCCACACGCTTCGAGGCCCCCTCCCACACGGTGTCGTGCACGTAGAGCGGCGCGTTGCACTGCGCACAGTGGGTGGGTGGGGCACAGTGATTTCCTTTTCGGCTCTGCACAGCCATTTGGCTGTATTCCGGCTGTACTTTGACCTTGAACAGAGCTCAACGCATTCAGTGGATTACTTCTCTGGCGAGCCCGCCAGACAGAGCACGTCGACAGCTTTTAAATGACCTATGTATGAGGACAAACCGTCAACGGGAGGTCAACGGTCAATGCAGGCAAACAACATCCGGCTATGGAATAATTAATTAAAATCCGTGAAAACAAAATCACTGATGGGTGGGGCAGCGGCCATATATGAGTCAGGGGGGAGGGGTGGGGGGGGAGAAAGTGCGCAAGGAGACAAGCGGCTGAGAAGCCATAACAGCTACTTGACACACACACACAATCAAGTATCTGGTACGCCACCTCTGCTACGCCACACGGCATCCAACAGACTGTGAACTTAACGAATCCCAAACAGGTTGGCCAACAGGAGGCAGCTGTCACGCACACGCACATGCGTGCACACACACACACAATCAAGCATCTGCTACGCCACCTCTGCTACGCCACACGGCATCCAACGGACTGTGAACTTGACGAATCCCAAGCAGGTTGGCCAACAGGAGGCAGCTGTCACGCACACACACACATGCGCGCACACACACACACACAATCAAGCGTCTGCTATGCCACCTCTGCTACGCCACACGGCATCCAACGGACTGTGAACTTGACGAATCCCAAACAGGTTGGCCAACAGGAGGCAGCTGTCACGCACACGCACATGCGCGCACACACACACACACAATCAAGCATCTGCTACGCCACCTCTGCTACGCCACACGGCATCCAACAGACGGTGAACTTGTTGAATCCCAAACAGGTTGGCCAACAGGAGGCAGCTGTCACGCACACGCCCATGCGCGCACACACACACACACACAATCAAGCATCTGCTACGCCACCAAAGACGTCAAACAGATTGTGAACTCGACCAATCCCACACCTTGATGGATAGGAAACACCCGTCAGAGGGGCGGCAGTCGCAGTCCCAGAACACCTCCTGGGTGACAGGGTCGCCGAAGAAGAGGCGGCCCACAAACACGTCGTCCTGTTTTGGGGGTGGGTGAGTGGGTGGCGGGGGGCAGGGGGGAAGTCAGGGGGATGCGGGGCACAAACACGTCGTCCCGTATTGGGGGGGGGGGGGGAGAGTCCGAGAGGACGGGGGGGGGGGGGGGGGCTTTAAGGAGGGAAACACAAGCACACATACTTAGATGCTCACACACGCACGTACACACTGAATGAGCCACTGAATCCCCCACCTTTAGGCCCACACTGAATCCCCACACTGATTCCCCCACCTTGAGGCCCACGATCGCCACGCGCAGCAGGCCCCACCGCTGAGGGTCGGACATCGCCGCCTGTGATGAGCGGTGACCGAGGAGGGCGTACATACGATGTGAGGGAGATGGGTGGACATAAGATGTGAGGGTGATGGGTGGGAGATGAGCATACATGAGGCGCAAGGGAGATATACACACCCGTGAGGCACGAGGGGGACGGGCAATACACAAGGCATGAGGGAGAGTGGGGTCGGGGTCCCTGGCTGCAACATCCCTCATCCTTCATTGTCATTATCACTCATCAGAGTTCAGGGCCCCTGTAAGGGCTTCGGCCTGCCCCCCTAAACCCTGACTAAGTCGTAGCCAAGACTTAATTCAGGACCTGACCCCAGAACGAAAACCCAGGCGCTAGCCCACTGCATCATCATCATCATGAGGATCCTCTCATGCACTAGTTCAGTGCTCAAGGGGCCCCGGAGCCGGACGGCCCTCGTTAAAACACTGAGTAAGTAGTAGCCGAGACCCGACCCAGACCCCTGAAGTCATCTCATACCTGCGCGATGATCGAGAATGCCACGTCGTGCACCATCGGCCGCTCCAGCTGCTGTCCGTTCACCAGTGTGTAGATGTTGATGGCGGTGTCACCCTGGCAGCGTGCGTGTGTGTGTGTGAGGGGGGCATGTGTGTGTGAGAGGGGGGCATGTGTGTGTGTGTGTGTGTGAGGGGGGCATGTGTGTGTGTGTGTGAGGGGGTTATTTGTGTGTGTGTGTTTGTGTGTGCGGGGGGAGGGGGGGAGGGCGGGAAGCGGAGGGATGCGGTTCAAGGGCGCGCGTGCACCGAAGAATGAAACTGGAAGAGGGACAAGGGACAAGTGGGTACAAGCGGGGGAGGAAAGGGGGGGGGGGCGAGGCGGGAAGCGGAGGGATGCGGTTCAAGTGCACGCGTGCTCCAAAGAATGGAACGGGAAGAGGGACGAGTGGGTGACAAGCGGGGGAAGGGGGGGGGGGGGGGGGCTACCACCTAGGTGTGGTAGGTAGCTAGGTGGTAGCACACGCAAGCGATTGACGGGGAGCTGCCAGCTGTTAGCACACGCAAGCAACGTACCGCGACAAACATCTCCAGGACCTTTGTGCCCGCCTCAGAGTCTGGGTCGTCGCCGCGTTTGAACACCATGATGCCTGTGCGTGACGGTGGTGTGGGTGTGCATGGTGTGTGCAGTGTGCGTGTGTGTGCACGCGTGTAAACGGTGTGCGTGCGTGTGGGCAGTGTGTGCATGCGCGCGTATGTGAGCGGTGTGTGTGTGTGTGTGTGAGCAGTGTGTGGATGTGTGCGTGTGTGAGTGGTGTGTGCGTGTGCGCACGTGATGTGTGCATGCATGCATACATGCATGCGCGGTGTGTGTGTGTTTCCGTGTGGTGCACGCTTGGACACTTGCGCAGGGCAAGCAGCTCCGATGCCCCTACCCGTGAACTGCGCGCTCGGGTCCTGGTAAATCTTCATCGGGCCATACGGCTCGTCCACCAGCTGCATCCTGTGGGCATGTGTGGGGGGGGGGCAGGAGGGGGGATGTGGTTGGAGGGTGGTGGTGGTGCGGGTCCACGAGCTGCATCCTGTGTGTGTGTGTGTGAGTGAGTGTGTGCGTGTGT